>JAWPHD010007544.1:0-127576 GCA_037043455.1 Cyrtodaria siliqua | reverse complement strand
CCAAAGCCACCCCGCTGCAGAGTGGTTGACAGGAATGTCAGACGTGTAAGTCTGTACTAATGGTTAATTGATGAACTAGATACCATATACTAATAAATGACAGATTCAATCGTTGAATGAAGCGCGGGTCGCGGTTTAAATCAAGCCAGATCGAGCTCTAATTCCTAAGGTGAATGGGCTCATCGACCCCGTTGCATTTATATTGCAACTATGTATGAAACACATCCATATATTCCGTCATGTTGTCTCTCTAAGAAATTAGGGGTTATTCAATCAATGCCAGGATTAAAGGTTTTGGGCGTAAGTTCATACCTTGAGCATGGATTAATACAATTCTAGGTATTCCAAGTAAAAGTAATTAGTGGCCGTTCAAATAATGTAGAATAAATGTGACAGAGCTTCATTTCAATTAAAATTTTCTGATTTTATCATACGGTGGAATAGACTCTATTTATGTTTCCTACATCATTGGAGACATCGTACGTGACCTACCAGATAACTTTTTTTGAAACCGAATACGAAAATATAATAGAACAGAACAGAACATATTCTTTATTTATGACTTAAACAAATGTTTCTCGTCATATAAATGCATATTACATTTGTTAATATGTGACAGGTCAATGCAGTTTTTACATTAAACAATGAAAAAGTACAAACACACAAATCATACATTCTATACACTCATGCAACTCACCCATTCACTCTGATTCCCAACATGTCTCACACGTTCACTCTGGCGCACGTATTTACCCTGTTATAATGATTTAACTATTCCTATTACATAGTTTCATGTTACTATTTTAAGTTTTAATAGTTTACATGTCATGTCCAATGAGGATGAACATACATGTTTTACTCATTATAGATTGCAGTATTTCGAATAATAAATGCTTCCCTAACAAACCTAGATAACCTAAAAAGCTATTGCGGGCTTAAAGATTGCATCGGCTTAATACATTTAAAAACACTTGGATGTCTGTAATAATATTGTTTAACATATAGCTCACGTAATTGTTCGTACAAAGGACAATTTCAAATAAAATGATATTCATCTTCTAAGTCAGTACTATTACAGAATGTACAATATCTTTGATTTCTATCAGTTATATTTTGTGAATATCTGCCAGTTTCAATTCTAAGTCTGTGGGAGGATAATCTTATCCTCGCATGATAGTTCTTAAATAATAAAAAAAATCAAATTTATATTTTATTTCTTTCATGGATTAATACATTAGTTTGAACATAAGTATAATAAAAATGAATGTTAATGAATAATATCCATACAAATGTAGACATTTTCTAAAATAAGGTTTAATAATTGAATTTATATATACCTGAACATTCAGGAGGTGTTAAACGACGCTGCGTTGGAATCCCACCGGAAGTCGACTTGCAAGTGAGAAAGTGTCAAATCTTACGGATGGCGGGAGGTGAACAGTACGGGCTCTACCCAGTAAAAATGGGTGGTCTGCTTCCACCACAAACAAATCGACCGTCATATATTACCTTATATTCATTTGTATATGTGTTGAGAATGACATAATGCACCAGTCCAACAAACAAGCATTGGACTACCCCTTGGGACTCTATGATTGTACCTACTGAAACCCCAACTAAGCATGAGCTTTCGTCCCTCGGGTTTTTTGGTCGAACCCAGATTGGTTTTCTCTTTAACTGCAACTACTATGGTTGTTCAGTACGAGTCTGGATACATCCTGAGATGTTTATTATTTTGTATGTGTTTCTTTAGTTAGTTTCTCTGGATGTGGACTTTATTGTTAGAGAATTCCGTTTGATCGGATGTAGTTTTGTTTACACTGTCTTGTCTATTTGGGCGCTGAAGACAGGATAATAGCGAGGATTGTGCGCATATGAAATCGAGTCAAGCTAACAGTAGGCCTAATTGCCTACTGACCATTCCAAGTCGGTAACCCTGTCTTTACCACCCTTTCTGTTGTTTTTTGTCTCTTTCATTGTATTATCAAGTCCTTGTTTGCAGTACAGTGCGGACGATGTCATTGCGTTCGGACGCTGTGGTTTCTATAGGACCCTTTATCTCATTTGTTCAAGACAATCTACGTCTTTGACCTAAAAAAAACAACAATACTATGACCGCGGAAAGTTCTACATTTAGCAAATTGTTCCCAATCATATTATCAAAATGGAAAAGATCAGCTACGCCGTACATGTTTTGATTATTAAAACGAGACATGCGACGTTTTGGCGTCGAAGATCGTCGTGGAAAAGCATTTGTTTGACAGAAACTCGGCAGAAAATGGCCTGTATATCTTACATCTAAGACTATTACCATGTTATAAAGGACCGTTTTTGGTTACAACACCCCGTTTCCTCCAGTATCTATATATATATATATATATATATATATATATATATAACCCGGAACACAACCTTAAGGGGATCAAATAGAATTATATATATGCATTACGGAGACCACTGGATTATGGAGACCATTCTTGGTCTCCTAAAGATTTTTCCTTTTCCTGGTAACAGAAGTATGCCTTTACAGAACCTGCCGAACATAAACAGCCTTTTACTTTATTGGTCTTAAGGTAATTTTGAATTTTAAAGTCACTTCCTTCACAATTAATGACAAAATATCATTTTGAAAAAATAGTCCTGTATATTTCAAAATACATAAAAATATGCTTTACGGAGACCGCAGAAAATGTGACTAAAAACAACAAAAACAGCTATATATGTGCTATTTAACATTTCTTCCATCATATTTATATTTAGTTTGTCCATTCAGGCGCTAAATTGAAAGAATCTATTGAAAATTCAACTTTTTTAAATTTCGTCTACCCCTTGATAATTTGAATTCGCTGTTCGTTAGGTAGAGTCTAAAAGGCGGAACCCGGACCGTTACTATAACTTTACAACCGCTAGTGCTTTGAACATCAAACTACAAAGGATGATTGGCCACGGAGAGGTCCTGTCCCATGAAGTTTGGAGTCAGCAGGTCAAAGGTCAAGGTCAAGGTCATTGTGACCTTGAACATATATATTCAACCTTGGCTATACCTTGACAACGGCTGATGCTTTGAACCTCAAACTTCACAGGAAGATTGTCATTGTCAACCCTATAAGGTTTGACGACCAGTGTATTAGCCAGCCAACCGTGCAGCTGTCTTTTTCACGGCCATTTTAGAAAAGTCGCGGCCAATATTTGAGGGAGTGGGTGGAGTAAACAAATAATATATTTATTTGTTTTGCTCAGCAACACTTCCAAACTCTTACTATCTCAATATTGTTATGTTTTGTATACATTTATAGAAGAAATATGACCTAAAATGTATTTTGTCACCTTTATCTTTAAATATAAATTACCCCAGAGACACCCACTTGTCGCGAATTGACGCGTGTTAGCAACTTATTTTGCACACCCTGTTTGCATATTTGCACACCCAGTTCTTGAATTTCTGCCTAATACACTGTTGAGGACAGTAGGTCAAATGTCAATGTCATTGTGACCTTGAACATGAAATGTTTACCTTTGTCACCTTCAACGATAACCTTTAGCCTAAGCCATAACTTGACAAGGGCTGATGCTATGAACCTCAAACTTCATAAGATAATTGGCCTTGCTGAGTAGTCATACCCTGTAAAGATTGGGGTCAGTAGGTCAAAGGTCGTATTTCCTGTGTCATTGACATCTCCGGGGGCATCCGTCACATCATGTGACAGTTCTTGTTTAATTTCTTCATGCCTATATCATATACGAGGGATGATCCAAAATAAACAGGATTGCTCTTATAGAACCAATATGGTTTAATAATATGATTAAAATTAATGTTCCCCTACATACAGTAAAATATGAATAAAAATGCACAACTAATGCAAAAGTTACAGCCATTTGATGATGTGCACTAACGACAACCCGGCGCACAGTCAATACAATTGGACGACGTCAACGACGACATACAATTTACGTCAAGTATAACGACTTCAGTACTTCTCGAAGTACTCTATGGTGTAGGATCGGGGTCAAAACTACTGATGTAGGTGCACCTGTAAAAAAGTGTAGGTGCACCTATAAAAAGTGTAGGTGCACCTATATATTTTATGGGTGCACCTGTAAAAATGTAGGTGCACCCATAAAATATATAGGTGCACCCACACTTTTTATAGGTGCACCTACACTTTTTATAGGTGCACCTACAATTTTACAGGTGCACCTACACTTTCTTTTTGACCCCCCATAATTAGGCGTACGCACAAAAGTATCGGTGCACCTATACTTTTTCCATTTGAAATGACCAATCAGATTGCCGCTTACAAAATGGATATGATCATATTTTACTGCGGTATGTGTGGTGTCGCGTGAAGATTCCACGTTATGTGAGAAAGGTAAATTATCTGCTTTCACTGTCGATGTATTATAATTGCAAATACTATTGGATGTGCAAGCCTAGAAATTGTTGATAAAATGTAAACATAAATATAAAAAAAAAATGAATTAAACATAAACAGGGTATTATTTACCCATTGTTATGGTATATATAAGACAATGCGCGAACATGTAAAGGAGTGGGAAGAAATGAGATAACTCGACATCAAATAAATAAGAGAGAGAGAGAGAGAGAGAGAGAGAGAGAGAGAGAAAAGGGTTTGAAATATAAAATAACGCGTGTGTGTGTGCGCGTGCGTATGTGTGTCATTCTACGGTGTAATTTGTATATACATACTGTCCATTTGTATATATGCTGCGACACTAGAACACCACGCCATAGTATATGATAATCCACCCAGAGATATCTTCTGACACTGGTTATGTGTGCACTTTAAAACAAAATCACACAACATTATCACAATAAAACTTCCAACATCCAAAAGGTGTGTGCTAGAAGATAATCTCTTATTTTACATTTGAAATGCGACTAACTCTACACAACCTTCATCAACTTAGCATAACAACCGTTTTCACTTGATTTATGACAGGTGTTGTAAAACATTTCCATCTTTCACACCATTGTTAGGATGATTCCGAGCTAGGCCCTTCCTCACCTCAAAGTTCCATTCCAGTTATACACGAGGTATTGCACACATCTTGACACGAGATTTCATCATTTATGACAGGTGTTCTAAAAACATCCGCTTACACCTATGGACATACGCCATCTCCAAAGGTGCTTCCTATTTGGACCCTCCCTCAAAACTACAATCCTATGAGTACCTTAACATTTGACACGAGATATATTGAGGTGATATATTGCACCCGTCTTGACACGATATTTCTGGATTTATGACAGGTGCAAACATACACTTTAATCACCGTCAAGGTGATGCCTATTTGGCCCTCACATTTAAACACAATATCATAATGTATTTGAATGCTTGTACAAAAAGACCAACGTTTTTAAACATTGTTATTAATGTAAACAGCCGGCATCTCAACCCGAGTCTAAAGAGCTAGGTTAGAAATGAAATGAAAGATTAGGAACAGTTGGCGGTTGATTGTTGGTTGTCAGTTGAATAATGTTTTACGTCATTGGCAGCACATTTTAGAGTATATATGAGGGTCGATATTTTAGTTGTGGATGCAGACCCATCCACTTTATCCTGGGCAAAACCAGTACTCTTTACTTCCCGAATCCGTAAGAATCAATAGTTGAGAAGCTCTGTGACGAAGCTTACTTAAAGGGAATGTAGCGACACAGCCGAACCATCTTTATTATTGAGAGTTCTGAAAAACTTGAATAAGGGTGAAAGAATTAACAAAATCGGATAATAAACAAAGAAGATATGAGCATTTGAAGTTTTAGTTGAAACGGATATGGAAGCGGCCATTTTGAGAGGTATGACATCACGGTTCTAAATGACCATATATGGAACATTTATAAATATGAACATTTACTGATTTATAGGGGAAAATGACAGCAAATGTATGAACAATATGTAATACTTAATGGAAATAATGCTTTATATGACCCGTAAAAAAATGCATTCATTTGCAGTGATTTTCTTCGTTTTAAATGATATTTATCAATATTCCATATATGGTAAATAGAACTATGACGTCATAGTTCTAAAAATGGTGGCTCCCATATTCGTTTTAGAACAATCTTTAAATGGTCATATCTTTTTTATTTATCATCCGATTTTGATCATTCTTTCACCTTTTTCCATTTCTTTCAGAGCTCGTTTGGAGGTGTCGCTACATCCCCTTTAATACTTCATTACAATATCACACTTAATTCATAATGAATATATCGGGTGCCCTATACCACCCGCGCCCTCACTCACATAGAAATGCCTAATTTACTCATGGACTATACACACAAGAGAGACGCACGCACTCATCCTTTGCTTACTTACGTTTACATTTAATAAATGGATACAATGACCATATCAGTGTATATCATGTATATAGGATGATGAATAGTATGTACAAAACCAGTAGTTTCTTCTCATCGATTACAAAAAAAAGAAACTGGTAGATGGGTGAAACCGATGCGAATGCCAATTTATGAAATTAAATGTGATTGTTATAAGATGAACCTTAGGTTGTTTTATAATGACAACAATATACTGACTTTATATTCACTTTTGGAGACGACTTATTTTTATTCTTTTTCGTATTCTTATTCTATTTTTATTCGTATTCTTATTCGTATTCTTATTCTTATTCTTATTCGTATTCTTATTCTCATTCTCATTCTCATTCTCATTCGTATTCGTATTCGTATTCGTATTCTTATTCTTATTCTTATTCGTATTCGTATTCGTATTCGTATTTTTATTCTTATTCTTATTCGTATTCTTATTCGTATTCTTATTCGTATTCGTATTCGTATTCTTATTCTCATTCGTATTCGTATTCGTATTCGTATTCTTATTCTTATTCTTATTCTTTTTCGTATTCTTATTCTTATTCGTATTCGTATTCGTATTCGTATTCTTATTCGTATTCTTATTCTTATTCGTATTCTTATTCTCATTCTCATTCTCATTCTCATTCGTATTCTTATTCGTATTCGTATTCGTATTCGTATTCTTATTCTTATTCGTATTCGTATTCGTATTCGTATTCGTATTCTTATTCTTATTCGTATTCGTATTCGTATTCTTATTCGTATTCTTATTCTTATTCTTATTCGTATTCTTATTCTCATTCTCATTCGTATTCTTATTCGTATTCGTATTCGTATTCTTATTCTTATTCTTATTATTATTCGTATTCGTATTCGTATTCTTATTCGTATTCTTATTCTTATTCTTATTCGTATTCTTATTCTCATTCTCATTCTCATTCGTATTCGTATTCGTATTCGTATTCTTATTCTTATTCTTATTCGTATTCGTATTCGTATTTTTATTCTTATTCTTATTCGTATTCTTATTCGTATTCTTATTCGTATTCGTATTCGTATTCGTATTCGTATTCGTATTCTTATTCTTATTCGTATTCGTATTCGTATTCGTTTTTTTATTATTATTCTTATTCGTATTCTTATTCGCATTCTTATTCTTATTCTTATTCGTATTCGTATTCGTATTCGTATTCGTATTCTTATTCTTATTCTTATTCGTATTCGTATTTTTATTCTTATTCTTATTCGTATTCTTATTCTTATTCTTATTCTTATTCGTATTCTTATTCTTATTCGTATTCTTATTCGTATTCGTATTCGTATTTTTATTCTTATTCTTATTCGTATTCTCATTCTCATTCTCATTCGTATTCGTATTCTTATTCTTATTCGTATTCTTATTCGTATTCGTATTCGTATTTTTATTCTTATTCTTATTCGTATTCGTATTCGTATTTTTATTCTTATTCTTATTCTTATTCGTATTCTTATTCGTATTCGTATTCGTATTCGTATTCTTATTCTTATTCGTATTCGTATTCGTATTCGTATTTTTATTATTATTCTTATTCGTATTCTTATTCTTATTCTTATTCGTATTCGTATTCGTATTCGTATTCTTATTCTTATTCTTATTCGTATTCGTATTTTTATTCTTATTCTTATTCGTATTCTTATTCTTATTCTTATTCTTATTCTTATTCTTATTCGTATTCTTATTCGTATTCGTATTCGTATTTTTATTCTTATTCGTATTCTTATTCTCATTCTCATTCTCATTCGTATTCTTATTCTTATTCTTATTCGTATTCTCATTCTCATTCTCATTCGTATTCGTATTCTTATTCTTATTCGTATTCTTATTCGTATTCGTATTCGTATTTTTATTCTTATTTTTATTCTTATTCTCATTCTCATTCTCATTCGTATTCGTATTCGTATTCGTATTCTTATTCTTATTCTTATTCGTATTCGTATTCGTATTCTTATTCGTATTCGTATTCTTATTCGTATTCGTAGTATTCGTATTCGTATTCTTATTCTTATTCGTATTCGTATTTTTATTCTTATTCTTATTCGTATTCTTATTCGTATTCTTATTCTTATTCGTATTCGTATTCTTATTCTTATTCTTATTCGTATTCGTATTCGTATTTTTATTCTTATTCTTATTCGTATTCTTATTCGTATTCTTATTCTTATTCGTATTCGTATTCGTATTCTTATTCTTATTCGTATTCTTATTCTTATTCATATTCTTATTCGTATTCTTATTCTTATTCGTATTCGTATTCGTATTCGTATTCTTATATTTATTCTTATTCGTATTCGTATTCGTATTTTTATTCTTATTCTTATTCGTATTCTTATTCGTATTCTTATTCTTATTCGTATTCGTATTCGTATTCGTATTCGTATTCTTATTCTTATTCGTATTCTTATTCGTATTCGTATTCGTATTCGTATTTTTATTCTTATTCGTATTCTTATTCTCATTCTCATTCGTATTCGTATTCGTATTCTTATTCTTATTCTTATTCTTATTCGTATTCGTATTCTTATTCTCATTCGTATTCGTATTCGTATTCGTATTCGTATTCTTATTCTTATTCTTATTCTTATTCGTATTCTTATTCTTATTCTTATTCTCATTCGTATTCGTATTCGTATTCTTATTCTTATTCGTATTCGTATTCGTATTCTTATTCTTATTCTCATTCTCATTCTCATTCTCATTCTCATTCGTATTCTTATTCTTATTCGTATTCGTATTCTTATTCGTATTCGTATTCGTATTCGTATTTTTATTCTTATTCGTATTCTTATTCGTATTCTTATTCGTATTCTCATTCTCACTCTCATTCGTATTCGTATTCGTATTCTTATTCGTATTCGTATTAGTATTCTTATTCTTATTCGTATTCGTATTCGTATTCGTATTCGTATTCGTATTCTTATTCTTATTCGTATTCGTATTCGTATTCGTATTCGTATTCTTATTCTCATTCTCATTCGTATTCGTATTCGTATTCTTATTCTTATTCGTATTCGTATTCGTATTCGTATTCTTATTCGTATTCTTATTCTCATTCGTATTCGTATTCGTATTCTTATTCTTATTCTCATTCGTATTCGTATTCGTATTCGTATTCTTATTCTTATTCGTATTCGTATCGTATTCTTATTCTTATTCTTATTCGTATTCGTATTCGAATTCTTATTCTTATTCTTATTCTTATTCGTATTCGTATTCTTATTCTTATTCTTATTCGTATTCTTATTCGTATTCGTATTCGCATTCGTATTCGTATTTTTATTCGTATTCGTATTCTTATTCTCATTCTCATTCGTATTCGTATTCGTATTCTTATTCTTATTCTTATTCTTATTCGTATTTTTACTCTCATTCCCATTCTCATTCTCATTCTCATTCGTATTCGTATTCGTATTCGTATTCTTATTCTTATTCTTATTCGTATTCGTATTCTTATTCGTATTCGTATTCTTATTCTTATTCGTATTCTTATTCTTATTCGTATTCGTATTCGTATTTTTATTCTTTTTCTTATTCGTATTCTTATTCGTATTCTTATTCTTATTCGTATTCGTATTCGTATTCGTATTCTTATTCTTATTCGTATTCGTATTTTTATTCTTATTCTTATTCGTATTATTATTCGTATTCTTATTCTTATTCGTATTCGTATTCGTATTCTTATTCTTATTCGTATTCTTATTCGTATTCGTATTCTTATTCTCATTCTCATTCTCATTCGTATTCGTATTCGTATTCTTATTCTTATTCGTATTCGTATTCGTATTCTTATTCTTATTCTTATTCTCATTCGTATTCGTATTCGTATTCGTATTCTTATTCTTATTCTTATTCTTATTCGTATTCTTATTCTTATTCTCATTCTCATTCGTATTCGTATTCGTATTCTTATTCTTATTCTTATTCGTATTCTTATTCTTATTCTCATTCTCATTCTCATTCTCATTCTCATTCTCATTCGTATTCGTATTCGTATTCGTATTCTTATTCTTATTGTTATTCGTATTCTTATTCGTATTCGTATTCTTATTCTTATTCTCATTCGTATTCGTATTCGTATTCTTATTCTTATTCTTATTCGTATTCTTATTCTTATTCTCATTCTCATTCTCATTCTTATTCTCATTCGTATTCGTATTCTTATTCTTATTCTTATTCGTATTCTTATTCTTATTCTTATTCTTATTCGTATTCGTATTCTTATTCTTATTCGTATTCTTATTCTTATTCTTATTCTTATTCGTATTCTTATTCTTATTCGTATTCGTATTCGTATTTTTATTCTTTTTCTTATTCGTATTCTTATTCGTATTCTTATTCTTATTCGTATTCGTATTCGTATTCTTATTCTTATTCTTATTCGTATTCGTATTTTTATTCTTATTCTTATTCGTATTATTATTCGTATTCTTATTCTTATTCGTATTCGTATTCGTATTCGTATTCGTATTCTTATTCTTATTCTTATTCTTATTCGTATTCTTATTCGTATTCGTATTCGTATTTTTATTCTTATTCGTATTCTTATTCTCATTCTCATTCTCATTCGTATTCGTATTCGTATTCTTCTTCTTATTCGTATTCGTATTCTTATTCTTATTCTCATTCGTATTCGTATTCGTATTCGTATTCTTATTCTTATTCTTATTCTTATTCTTATTCTCATTCGTATTCGTATTCTTATTCTTATTCTTATTCGTATTCGTATTCGTATTCTTATTCTTATTCTCATTCTCATTCTCATTCTCATTCTCATTCGTATTCTTATTCGTATTCGTATTCGTATTCGTATTCGTATTCTTATTCTTATTCGTATTCGTATTCGTATTCGTATTCGTATTCGTATTTTTATTCTTATTCGTATTCTTATTCGTATTCTTATTCGTATTCTCATTCTCACTCTCATTCGTATTCGTATTCATATTCTTATTCGTATTCGTATTAGTATTCTTATTCTTATTCTTATTCGTATTCGTATTCGTATTCTTATTCTTATTCGTATTCGTATTCGTATTCGTATTCTTATTCTCATTCTCATTCTCATTCTCATTCGTATTCGTATTCTTATTCTTATTCGTATTCTAATCATATTCGTATTCTTATTCTCATTCGTATTCGTATTCGTATTCGTATTCTTATTCTCATTCTCATTCTCATTCGTATTTGTATTCGTATTCGTATTCGTATTCTTATTCTTATTCGTTTTCTTATTCTTATTCGTATTCGTATTCTTATTCGTATTCGTATTCGTATTCGTATTCGTATTCTTATTCGTATTCTTATTCTTATTCGTATTCGTATTCGTATTCGTATTCTTATTCGTATTCTTATTCTTATTCGTATTCTTATTCGTATTCTTATTCTTATTCGTATTCGTATTCGTATTCTTATTCGTATTCTCATTCTCATTCGTATTCGTATTCTTATTCTTATTCGTATTCGTATTCGTATTCGTATTCGTATTCGTATTCTTATTCGTATTCTCATTCTCATTCTCATTCTCATTCTCATTCTCATTCGTATTCGTATTCTTATTCTCATTCGTATTCGTATTCGTATTCGTATTTGTATTCTTATTCGTAGTCTTATTCGTATTCGTATTCGTATTCGTATTCGTATTCTTATTCGTATTCTTATTCGCATTCGTATTCGTATTCGTATTCGTATTCTTATTCGTTTACTCATTCGCATTCGTATTCGTATTCTTATTCTTATTCTTATTCGTATTCGTATTCGTATTCTTATTCTTATTCGTATTCGTATT
The DNA here is from genome assembly GCA_037043455.1 of Cyrtodaria siliqua. Classification (NCBI taxonomy): domain Eukaryota; kingdom Metazoa; phylum Mollusca; class Bivalvia; order Adapedonta; family Hiatellidae; genus Cyrtodaria; species Cyrtodaria siliqua. The sequence goes on along the minus strand of JAWPHD010007544.1, from coordinate 115,423 downwards.
CGTATTCTTATTCGTATTCTCATTCTCATTCTCATTCTCATTCTCATTCTCATTCGTATTCGTATTCGTATTCGTATTCTTATTCTTATTCTTATTCGTATTCGTATTCGTATTCGAATTTTTATTCTTATTTGTATTCGTATTCTTATTCTTATTCTTAATCGTATTCGTATTCTTATTCTTATTCTTATTCTCATTCGTATTCGTATTCTTACATAATGACATATTTGTAGTATACTGTACTTAACATTAAATTAATTAAGTTTATCTATTGATTTTACTATATTATTAATAAATATGCATAATGAGTAATTATTTAGAAGTATGTTATTTCTGTAGTTACCAGTATATGAATTACGCGAATGTAGGATATTAGCCCCTAGGAAATAGCCCCTAAGCCTAACGGCTCGGGTGAATATAATTTCCAGGCAGGGAATGTGAGCCCATGTCCCCTGTCAAGAATCCTAATAACTAATAATGTATACTAAACCTACATTAGTTGATTTTTTGCCGCATGCGGGAGGTTGTGTGTTCAATACTCGACCAAGTCATACGCATTTTATATGGCCTGATGCAATCCTATTTTGTAAAGAAAACATCTTTGCATCCGCTGGCAGCCATGTTTTATGTCGAATCAAAATTATTTTCGACAAGGACCAACATTATGTCATGCTGATCATTTTAGAAAGTCACATATCAATATCACTTATAGTTTTCAAGAAGTAGTTGCTAAAAACTTGCTTTTAAAATTATATATTTTTTTAGCTTTGGCGGCCATCTTAGATTTGTCGCCAACGTGAATTTTTGCTAGGATCAACTAGACATTATGGGCAGCATTTCTGTAATGTTTCAAAACATCAACCCAGTATAGTTTCAGAGGAGTAGCCGCTACAAATGGGTTCGAATGTCGAACCCCGAACTGGTGTTGAATGTTGAACTCTAAACTGGCTTTGCATGTTGAACCCCGAACTAGCTTTGAATGTTAGAGAGACAATATGGCGGAATATATGCATTGGTCCAATATAAATGCAACGATGAGTCGATGAGCCCATACTCCTTAGGAATTAGGACTCGATTTGGCTTGATTTAACGACCTGTGCTGCATTCAATGATTGAATCTGTCATTTATTAGTATACGGTATCTAGTTCATCAATTAACCATTAGTACAGACTTACACGTCTGAAATTCCTGTCAACCACGGTGCAGCGGGGGTGGCTTTGGATCATATGCTGGAGGTCGTGGGCTCGATCCCCGGCCGGGTCACACCAAATACTTAACAAGTAGCTCCATTGCTTGACTCTGATGCTATAAGTGTTATGCTATGACGGGTCGGTCCGATGTCAGTTTAATGTGATTGGATGAGTCATGGCATGTGCCTACGGCGCGATCCACTTCTATATATATGTACTATTTATACACGCTGCATGTACTTAGCGTATTTGAGCATATTTGGTCAAGTGTACTAATACACAGGTTTTCAGTATACATTCTTACATATTGAAAATAATATTCTGATTACGAAAACATTTATGTTTTATCATTTTACATCAGTATGTGTAACATCTCGTTGTGATATAATCATAATAAATTATAAATAAATCTCTCGGCTATTCATTTAACGAATAACTTGCATAATATTATGCAAATACATGCACAATTATGCACACGGCTGTTCATTTGATGAACTTACATCAATACATTGACAATCACAGAAGCAGACTAACTCACTAAGTAATTCTGGTCGGTAACAGCTGGTTCATAACATGAGGACATGTGTCTTGCCACACTCTGTTGGGTCTGGCATATTTAGCATGTGCTCTCCAAATCAGTAACTGATATGCACATTTGATAGATGAAGTAAAAATCATCTGTTTCGGGGAGAGTGGGTGGGGGTAACTAACTTCCTTGTAACATGCTGTAACGTTTCTGATTTTAATGAAATTGTTCAAACAGCAACTTTATTCTAATGTCTACAGTTTACATTTGAATATTACCTCTTCATAAACTTTACCGGTGCTCGGTAAAATACTCCTAGGTAAAGTAGTCCTATGAGGAGAAATACTTTAGAGTAGTTTGTTATGACTACTTCTTCATTATTTAGAATACATTGTAGTTAAAATAAACAACTTTACAAGATTACATAAAACTAAACGTTTACTAAAATATCACATTGCAGTAGCAATATATATTATACCGCAAACATTTTGTTCAATTTAATCCTCTCTAAGTTAATTAAAGCTTTTAAAGTTAGAGAAAAAGTTGAATTAAAAACAAAAACAATTGTATAATATATTTTGAATATTATAGGGCTTTACACGTTTTTTAAAAATAATTTGCGGTATTGACCTAGATTTTGACCTCTTTTGTGAAAATAAGGACAACTATTTTTCTCTAAAAGGTTTAAATAAGTGTTTAATTGCTAAATCTATACTCATAAGTATTGACCTATGGTATTTTGTCTTCCTATAAGCTCCATACCAATCTTTACAAAAATGGCGACCATCTTGATACCTTATTGGTTTACTTGGCTCTCCCTCATTTTTGTCAATTTTTACTGATTGTTGATAAACTTCAGACCAAGACAAACATTTTGAAATATTATATGTTTTGTTCTATTTTTGTTACCACCTACCCCTTAAAATAATCATCGATTTTGGCCATGGTCACCCTACTATTCAGGCAGCATGTACATATTTTGTTCTACTCTTTATTTTGATAGAAATAGACATTAATTTTAAAAGTTATTAAATGATCAAGCTATATCTAATTTGTGTATTCCGTTAAGTAGCATTGAGCACATGGTGGCCTATATAACTTTGAACATTAAAAGTAGATATAAAAATCGAACAGGAAAAGTAGCATTCCAGAACGACAGTCAACCACAAACACACACACAGAAACAAAAACAACTTTAAAGATGAATAAAAGGCAAAATAAGCCATCACAAACACAAAAGTGTTGACAATAGGGCTACGGCCTTGGAACGGTCAGTGGCCAAAAAGGGGCCGCTGGGATATTAAACCTAGGGTGCACCAATCCTCACTCTTACCCTATTGTCATCCCAATAAGCGGGAAAATGTAAATAAAGATATCTCCGACAGGTTGTATTCTCTAACAAACAGCATTAATAGGCAATATAAGTAAAACACATGCATGATCATGTATTATATAATATAAAAAATCCTAGAAAGCCACAAAGTAAGTACTGAATGATTGGCAGAAGCCAGAGCAACAAGAGAATAAACCGTTACGAGTACGACAAGATAAGATTAAAGTCAAACGCGACCGTCTTATAAGGGTTCTGATAGACGTCCACAATCTGTCCGGTCATCGCACAATCAAAGAGGAAAGCATAAATGTAAATGGGTCCACCACTAAACATGCAGTTCGTTGCAAATTGATAGGGTCATAACCTCTTTTGATAAACGTTTTAACACGTTTAATAAAGACTGATGAATGTGATTATGACCAATGATCTTACGAAGTTTGTAAATCACATCACCAAAGAGTCAGGTTGTGATAGTCCTTGTCACAGAAGAGTTCTTACATTACTTTTATATTTTAAAGAAGATCTGGATTACGATAATACAATGTTGTAAAGGTTTTTCAAAGTTTATGGTAACGGTAGCCCTGCTAGAGTAGTTTTTTTTAGATATACACAGATTACGAATACTAAAGTCCTCAACTCGACTACAAGCTCTAGAAAAGCGAATAAGTTGAGAAATATAGACCTCATAAGAAGTAGCACGGAGAACATCCCCATCTAAGTGAGGATAATTAACAATATCAAACACTGATCTATTTTTAAAATATAAAAGTATTTTAAGAACCCTTCTGCGACAAGGACTCTCATCAACTGACTTCTGTGGCGACGTGATGCGTTGGAAGTATCGGATGAAAGACTCAACATGAAATCTCTTTCAAAGCAATACAATAACAAATCTGCGACAAGAGGTGCACAGTTCGTACACATAGGGATACCAACAATTTGTCTATAAACGGTTGTTCCATACCTGACGAAAATAATAGGAAATGAGTGCTTCACAAACTTCTTAGTGTAATTGTCTAAAATGCCGTTAGTAAAAAACGCTTTAATATTGTTACTGGCCAAAAATGTAGTTTTGTTCTCTAGCGAAAGTTTTGTGAATAAGAGCAAAAAGCTTGTCTTTGATAAGTTGATGCGGTAAGGTTGTATATAGTGTAGAAAAGTCGTAAGTACTTATACACTACTCTTTTATAAGAGATCTTATATACAACTTTTATAATCGGTCACCAAGCTATTTTGAAAATAACAAGAATACTAAAAACTGGAAATCACCTAGGTTTTAGTCCAATCAAGGCAAAATAAGTTTTATAAATCGCTAGCGATATTTGTTAAACGACGCCATTAAAAATTTCCAATGAAACTATGAATTATTAAAAAATATATAAATCTTTGAAAAGTGACCGATTATAAAAGTTGAGTTGTGTAGATGAAACTTGACGTTTACTGCAAATTTATGAAGGACGTCTGAATTTTAGACCAAAATAAATTAATCCCAGAGATTTCATAAGTTTTAGCATAATATTGTTTAACGTGATCTTTAACGGCAGTAAGTCAAGAAGTTAAAGGCACTAGAATGCAAAATAAAACGAGCTTTATACGGATTTTTATGTAATTAGGGGCAGTTTGTTTTGCTTTTTGTCTACCCCAACCGTGAAAGTAATGCACGAGTGATATGTGTGGCAATAACGTCATCCTCAGTAGATTGAACTGTAGATTGAACTGGAGTATACGAATTAGTGCTACAGAGTTCCAGAGATAAAACATTAATCCCTTCCCTTCCTTATGCATACATCTTATTTTTGAGATGTATTATTGTTTACGAATGGTCATTTCTGACGCACATTACAGTGGCGTTGGAATGTTTTAGAAACTCGGGAGGAAGGTGGGGATTTTCAATTTTTGATAAGGGTTCATCCCCCACCCCATCGTGTTGCTTGTCACTTATGTTAATGCAAACACTATCTAATTTGGTTTGTCAATGGATTAGTGTTATGCTTTGCCTTTCAAAGGCACCTCCCCTTCACCTCCCCTTCGTTTTGCTGGTCACATATTTTAATGCAAACAATATCTAATTTGGTTTGTCAATTGATTAGTGTTATGCTTTGCCGGTCATTTGTACAAACTTGATAAAGGACCACTAGATATTGCTCCATGCAAAATATCAAAGCTGTAGCTGTGGTTTCAGAGAAGAATATTTTGGTCATCATTGCTAGTCTAAAAAGTTGACAATCACTCCTTCCGTCGTCTGATTGTTTTTCTTGGCTGAAAATCACATCAAGGCACCTTGAAAAATCACGTGACTAGGAAATCATGGCAATATGTAATTTTTAATAGGGTTTACAAGTTACCATGTAAAATTAATGCACTTTGCAAGAAAACAGAATAATTCTTTTGCAATTTCAGCATTTCTATTCCTTTCTTTATCTTTCCCGGTCACGATTGAAGTACAGCGTAACAAACCACCTAACGATATACCATTTATCAACATCTACACTCTATAAACAAATCTACTAGTTTCCTTTGGCCTTGTCAGACAGATTTAGCCAATCAGCATTCAGTTTAATAAACACTGTAGACTTTCATAATTTCTGTATCGCTTTCAACTCGAGTTTTGATAGGCTTACATAGACACACCTCCTGCGAGGCCAAAAGCCAGCTTAAACGGCTGGCGCCGAAAAAAGCCAATAACAAGATCTCCCGGATAGGCCAAAGAGGGCCTGAAGACGCTCTACTAGCAACTTATCTACATAACGAATTAACAATTTTACATGACAAATTGACTGGACTACATAACAATTGACTTATCTACATAACGAATTAACACTTGTACATAACGAAATGACTGGACTACATAACGAATTAACTTATCTACATAACGATTTGACTTATCTACATAACGAATTGACTTATCTACATAACGAAGAGACTTATCTACATAACGAATTGACTTACCTACATAACGAATTAACTTATCTAGGTATACAGGAAGTAAATCACTGTGGTATTCATGCCTGGTGTAGTCGAAAGGAGTTCCCAAATATATAATCCCTAACTTTTTTTGGTGATAAAAGGCATTTTTGAGTATTTAATGCCTGTTTTTCTGGCTTAAATGACTTTATTGAATTGTTTGTGATAGCTAAAAATCATTTGCATGGTTGTATAATCATTTTATTTATCAACTTGAAAGCTTTGAAAGTGAAAGTAGAACACATTTAAGAGGTGCCGAATGAATGCAGTTTGTTCACGGTGTCAATAAGATCAGAATTTTATTTTCTTATATGCCACATGACCCCTACTATTCTCAGCAGTTTTCTAGAGAGGCAGGTCTCATGACTAAGAACATGTGAGTGAATCTTAGTTTGATTTTCATTTTGAAATATGGCTAGCTAGAAAGCTTGGACAATATTGCATTAGACTCAATGGGATTTGATTTACTTCCGGTACACCTCTACATAACGAATTGACTTATCTACATAACGAAGTAACTTATCTACAAAACGAATTAACTTATGGACATAACGAATTAACAATTGCACATAACGAATTGACTGTACTACATAACGAATTAACTTATCTACATAACGAATTAACTTACCTACATAACGAATTAACTTACCTACATAACAAATTGACTTATCTACATAACGAATTGACTTATCTACATTACGAACTAACTTATCTGCATAACGAATTAAAAAATACTATTAGCAGACATCTATGGCCATATTTGTTCACAAAACGGTTATCAGAATTATTGGACCATTGGTTTATTTTTCTTTTTTCTCTTCTTTTTTAAATTCGCTTTTATGATACCTCTGCTTACTCTTTAATATACCATATTTATACCCACGTTTTTAAAGACAAAAACAGGGTATATTAAAATCGCCTCCGTTTGTCCGTCTGTCCGTCCGTCCGTCTGTCCGTTACCGTATCTCCTCCTAAACCGCTGAACGGAATTCAACCAAACTTAGGAATGAACCACGGAGAACATGATTTGTCGTATTTAATGTCAATAATTGTCAATAAGTGAACAATATTGATGACGACATGACGTAATACATTTGAATAAGTCGTCAAATTTCTTATCGACATATTGAAATATAACTAGTCAAGACGACATACAGCAACTAAACTTATTTAATTGACGAACATTTCGACTTCAGTCTTTCTGTATGGAAACGTTTAAGGGTCACCAGTTGTTGCGTTAATTATCTCTATTTAAACTTCGAAATTGTCGGGTTGTTGCATTGTTTCGCGTCTTCTCGACACCATTTTCTCGACTTACGGCGTGTTTCTTGAATCATATCGACTTGAAAGATTACAACTTAGTACGATTTACCTTCACATGTCAGAAAGACTGAAGTCGACATTTTCGTCATTTAAATAAGTTTAGTTGCTGTATGTCGTCTTGACTAGTTATATTTCAATATGTCGATAAGAAATTTGACGACTTAATCAAATTTATTACGTCATGTCGTCATCAATATTGTACACTTATTGACATTAAACACGACAAATCGACAAAAATATTACCCCAAATCACCCCGCCCGCCCACCCCACCCGGGCCCCAGGGCAGACGTTCGCATTACGTGGACGCCGCTTATCTTTAAGACCCCAAGGTCGCATCTTGGCTTATATGGCGAAACGGGGTACCTTGGGGTCTTCATTTTAATCTTCTTAATCTGCCTTCAGTGGCCCCAACCTTTGATGATTCTATCGAAATATATTTGATTTGAAATGCATAATATATCGTTTGTATATTTTTGAAGGGTTTACATATGTGTTTAAGACGTAAAACTATCCATTAGTACGAACGCAGCTCCTGACCGAAACATAAGACCCGCCTTCTTTTTGACGTCATAATTTGTTCATCCCAAAACCCGCGCCATAGTTCAGTTATACGTTCACTGTTTAACGTGCTAAATTAGAGTAGATTATTAGCCGGAATAATTGCATTATCTTAAATTGTTCATGCTTATGGTGGAGCGGGTCGTTGGAATATGGCCCGTATCATCGAATTCTAAGATCGCTTTTATTACAATAACAAGGATAAGAAAACAGAAAGAGACAAGACGAGATAGTGTTATAGCACACGCATGTACATATATATATAACACTTATCTCTCTTTATATATATATCCGTTGAAATGACAGCATGTGGTTTAGACGTAGCGCATTCTAAATTGGTAAAGTGGTGGAGGGCCTATAATCCTTAAATAACACACCATTACATTTGGTTTAATTTGTCAAATGGATACAACGTATCTGCAACATGCGTATTTACATGTGAGAATGTAGAAGCAAGCAGATTTCAAGTCAAAATGATATTGGGTTAATCAAACCGGCGTGATTCTTTTGATGATTCATCCCATTTCAAGAGTCCATGTGTCTCTTTAAATAATGTATTATAGGCTAGGCGATAAATATTAAAGGGACACACGGCTATCTTGATTTAAAACAAAACTCACGGCGTTACGATAATTTTTCTACATAACTTTCATTTGTTAAATCATTAATATTAACTATAGGAATAGTATAAAGAAAATTGTTTTTGCATATTAGTAACTGTTGATAATATTGCACCAATAATATTATTATGTTAACGTATGGTAGGATAAGATAAAAAAAAATAAAAACTCAAAACTATAATATTTATTATTTTAATTACATGTATATGCTGGAATAATAATCGTCATATAAAGCCCTGGTATATGCAAGCAGCGTTAAAATTATACTGGATAAATAAATTGAGACGCTAATTTCAATGCTTGATAAATACTTCAAGATTTCAGTGTGTTTCTTTAATATAATTCTATAAACATCTAACCGGGCGATATACCAGTTTGACACGTCCAAAAGCTTGACGTGTCAAAGGAATGTGTTGCGTCATAATTGTTTGCACAGATATGAAATTGAGGCAAGTATCTACCTTCAAAGATCGCGATAAGTGTCATTGATCGATAGTGCGCGTGGCTTGAGTAGACCCTGTATTTGTGTCTACAAATTGGACATAGACTAAGAAAATCTTAAACAAACCTTCTTCTCTGAAACTACATGAGCTAGAGGTTTACTATTACGCATTTACCATTAGCCCTCTACCAAGTTTTAAATGGCGACCCTGACGTTAAATTTGACCACGCCCCAGCGATCACTTGTTTTACATAGACATATAGATTCAAAATGAAAACATCTTCTCCTCTGAGGACACAAGGTATAGAGCTCTCATATATTGCATGTAGTATAAGAGGTAAAGCTATAGGTCTAATATTGTGCATGTACCATAAGTATATGATCCTCTATCAAGTTCGTTCAAATTGTGACCATGGGGTCAAATTTGGCACTACCGCAGAGGTCACATGTTTTCACAAACTTGTATAGGGAAAAACCTTAAAAGAGTTAACTTTCTTCTCTGAACACTTACTGAGCATAAAGAGAGGGATACATCCATCCAACCAGTATCGGCCCAGGGTCCGTCCCCACTGGGGACATGTAGCACAAAGGTCTTAACTTGGAAAACGTTGAACTCCCCACCATATAACCATATATATGTTATAAGCAATGTGAGAATATGGACGATTCCGGAACTGCTTTGCGCAAAGTAAGAAGTCTTAAAATGCCCGACGATTCCGGAATTGTGCAGGACTATTCCGGAATTGCGCAAGGGGTTAATCGATATAAAACATGCACCATGTGTCGGCGCAATTTGAGAATGTTTTGCGCAAAATACGAGTTTGTGTTGGGGTTTGAAAAGGAATATAGTGTTTGAAACCTATTTATTTCTATTTACTTATGCTTAATTGTTTCGTCCGTCTTTTATAAAAGATAAAATGTATAAAACAAAATCATAGTTTGGTTTGGTAAATAATTAACATGAACTTAATTATTGAGAAAACAAGCTAAAGCCCTCCAACAATAAAGCGCGGATTTATATTACTGAAATAAGGAGATACATTATGGCTAAGAAAATATAAACAAGTGTTGCACAGTGGTGCTAACGTCGGATTTCGAATTCACCATTTTAACTGTTTAAAAGCTTTCCGGCAATTCGTTTTAGAGAAATGAGGAAAAACAAAAACTTTAACCAAAAACGTTTACCAAAACGCCAAAACGCGTAGACGGACATACGGACGGACAGAAGATAGACGAAAATCGCCAAAAAAAAGCCTGGATTTGCTACGCAATCCGGCTAAAAATAAAAAACAAAACGCGGCACAGACAATAATAATTCTAATAACGGCTCAAATTGGGCATTCCATATATATTTTAGAGATTTCCTATGATCTCTTTATAAAAACATGGGACCCTTGTTTGTTGCCATATACCTTCGTATATACTGACATCTACAAATGCATTCAAATATTGAACATCTGTCAAATAACAAACACGCCAATTACTCAATGCATGCGTCAGGTGTTAAAGCTACAACTACTACTAATTGCATTTGCCTGTTTTAATAATATTTATTAAAGCATTATACTGATACATGTAAGATATACACATATATTAAATGTCAAATTGTCTTATTGTTCAGAACATCTGTCGTCTGCCAAATGTACTAAATCAATCATTTACACAGACCGTTTGAGAATAAATTACCAGTTGATGGTATTGCTATTAATGGCATTTGAATATTTGAATTATACTTAATAAATAGTGGATATTAATATACATTTTATAGACAATGAGGAGATAAACACATGTTGCATCATGCGTTTACTTGCAATTTAAACATACGTTATTGCTTTTATTTTACATACAAGCAAAATGTTTGAGCCACAAGTTCTTCCAGCATTATTAACGAAGGCCTTTGCCGTCAGTATTACAATTAACCACTAGAACCAAAATATCCTTAATGTGTGCTAATTCCTATTGTGCGCACGGACGATTCCGGAATTGAACCTCGCATTTTGAGAATTCCGATAATGCCGCGCGTTTTAAAAATTCTTACTTTGCGCAGAGCAATTTTGAATTGACCATCTTCTCATATACACTAACTGGGCATGAACAGACGGATACAACCATCCCACCAGCATTGGCCCCGGGGTTCATCCCCACCCCTTCTGACATAGTACACCATTGAGATCCCCACCATATACACCTTAACGCGGGTGCAGTAATGTGTGATATTGCACCATCGACTGCGTGATCTCATTCTGTTATGAATTATAAGCTTTTTTCAAACAGTTTCCATCTTTGCGAAGATAATAAGGTGAGCTATTCAGTGCCATTTTGGTCATCTTGTTCAAAATTGCACATGCTTGTAGATGTGCCGTGAATCCAACTATGGCTGTGCTTGCATCTTTTGTTGCTACAGAAGTGAGTATGTTGGCATATGCCTGTATCACGCTATCTTGGGGGTGATAAGCGTATCCATTTGCAGCATATTGATACTTATGGGCATCGAACTGGGGTCTGTTCGGTTCAACACGTGAGTTTATGTTTTAATGTGGGAGTATTTTGTTGGGTAGAGTTGTGTGGTTGCTGTGAGTTGGTGGTTGTTATGCCTCGGACATTGCATATATTGTGGTTGATGTCTGGACTGAGGTAAAGCGGCAGCTCATTCACCACTTGTTCGCCGAGGATCACTGGGTGTCTAGGCCACCGCGGTGAGGAAAAGGTTAATTACGGTCGATAATGGTGACCAGTCATGACTTCCCTTGTGGCGTATCAGCCACAGGTTGGTGATGAAAGGGCATGTGCATGTGCCGTATTTACTATTATTGTTTTAGATTACCGTTTCTTTTTGTATACATATGAATAACGTATTGGATATGGTCACAGCCCTTTTTAGCGAGATTTTACTTGCTTTTAATTGTTTGGTTTAATTATACGAGTTAGGTTCTCAAACTATTACTGATATTTTTTTGCAGATTATGGCCTAAAAGGTGCAGTTGCTGTTTCGGGCCACTTTTTGATTTCGAATTTACATCGTGTGTTATTTATATCTACTGTAGAGTTGCGCTGGCGTTTTGTTACATTCTTTTCTTTATTTATCTTTTTTTATTTGGTTTTTATGATACCTCTGTTTACTCTTTAATATACCATATTTATACCTACGTTTTTGAAATAAAAGGTATATTAAAATCGCCTCCGTTTGTCATTCTGTCCGTCCGTCCGTCTGTCCGTTACCGCATCTCCTTCTAAACCGCTAAACGGAATTCAACCAAATTTAGGAATGAACCAAGGAGAACACGATGTGTCGTGTTTAATGTCAGTAAGTGTACAATATTGATGACGACATGACGTAATAAATTTGATTAAGTCGTCAAATTTCTTATCGACATATTGAAATATAACTTGTCAAGACGCCATACAACAACTAAACTTATTTGATTGACGAACATGTCGACTTAAGTCTTTCTGACATGTGAAGGTACTAAGACGCATTCTTTCAAGTCGAAATGATTCAAGAAACACGCAGTAAATAGAGAAAATGCGGCCGAGAAGAAGCGAAACAATGCAACAACCCGCCAATTTCGAAGTCTATAAGGAGGTAATTAACGCAACAACTGGTGACCCTTAAACGTTTCCATATAAATTTGATTAAGTCGTCAAAGTTCTTATCGACATATTGAAATATAACTAGTTAAGACTACATACAGCAACTAAACTTATTTAAATGACGAAAATGTCGACTTCAGTCTTTCTGGCATGTGAAGATAAATTGTACTAATTTGCATTCTTTCAAGTCGAAATGATTGGAGAAATACGCCGTAAGTTGAGAAAATGGGGTATAGTAGACGCGAAACAATGCAACAACCCGCCAATTTCGAAGTCTATAAGGAGGTAATTAACGCAACGACTGGTGACCCTTAAACGTTTCCATACAATTGAAAGAATGTCGCGTTGTCGTGGGTGACATTACGACAATACGACATTGTATCTGGCCCCAACCGGACACCGTAGTAGACCCTTTCTACAGTTTGCAATTATACTTTCCTCTTTGATTGACCGGACGGGCGGTGGACTCTATAACGTCTTCCTAAATCCTTTAAGGCGGGAAACGTTTGTTGAATGTCTTTCACTCCGTTTTGTCGCGCCCTTTGCGGTTTACCCCTTCATACGCTGACGTCAGACAAGTCATCGAGTACATATATATGTACGGTGTCCGGTTGGGGCCAGACACGATGGCGCATTGTCGTGGGCGACAATGCGACGCCCGACAACGCGACATCGCGACACGACAGTGCGACATTGCGATACGATAACTCGATATTGCGATACGACATCGCGAAATTGCGATACGACTTTGTGACAATTATGTCGTGATGTCGTATCGCAATCTCGTATTATGTCGTATTGTCGTAATGTCGCCCACGACAACTCGACATTCTTTCGTTATTGTCGTAATGTCGCCAACCACATCGCGACATTACGATATAATTGTCGCGATGTCGTATCGCAATTTCGCGATGTCGTATCGGAATGTCGAGTTGTCATATCGCAATGTCCCATTGTCGTATCGCGATGTCGCGTTGTCGGGCGTCGCATTGTCGACACTGCGACATTGTATCTGGCCCCAACAGAACACCGTACATATGAGATTAGCGTCTTAGGTTATATTTTGATATGACATGAACATGTCTGTGTTTCTTCTTGTAACACATAGCTAAGCTTTCTCAAATGTAAGGGGCTAACTTGGCGGGGATTATTTTTAGTTACACTGTCCTGTTGTTTATGGATGATGACAGGTTAAGAGTGATGTTTGGTGCACCCTTGATCCGGTTTAAACTCCCCGGTGGTCCTGTTTGCCACTGACCATTCCAAGGCGGTACCCCTGTTGTCAACCCTTATATGTTTGTGATGTGCTTTTGATTCACCTTCGCGTTGTAATACTTGTTGGAGTGACTGTATTCTGTGAATGCGACTCTTCCTGTTGGACCTATAACATTTTCTTTATGAGAATGTTACTTACTTTGTATATAAAATATAGATCTCTACAAAAGCTTGACGACAACGAAAACTTATTCGTGGTAATTTAATTCAACTCCGACTTTAGAGTTCATACTTCACACTTCACACTTCACACTTCAAATTTAAGAATTCAGAGTTCAGAGTTCAGACTTGAGAGTTCAGATTTCAGAGTTCATATTTCAGACTTCAGAGTTCAGACTTCAAACTTCACACTTCAAAGTTCATACTTCAGTGTTCATATTTCAGACTCCACAGTTTAGACTTTAGAGTTCAAACTTCAGAGTTGAGAGTTCAGAGTTCAGATATCAGACCTCAGACTTCAGACTTCAAAGTATAGACTTAAATGTTCACACTTCAGAGTTCACACTTCAGACTTCAGAGTTCAAACTTCAACATTTAAATAATTACAACACGAATAAGTTATAGTTGTTGTCAAGCTATAATAGTGTTATAATAAGTAGATTTCTATTTTATCAGTCTCCTTAACATCAAATCCTAATTACACTTTGATACTCTTGATACTCTTCGCTTATAGCGTAGCGTATCGTAGAGTAATAGAGGGTCTGATGTTAATGAGATTCATATACATGATACATGTTAATAAAAATAAAGACACTATTTATAATTTTCTTCATTCAAAGCTAAGCATTGTCATCATCAATACAAGTTAAACAAAGATATAATAGTGTATACTATCAGGCCTGAAATTGGGTGCGCGTAATTTAGTCGAAGTGGGTGGGCGGGATGGGGTGGTGTGGTGTGGGTTGGGGGATATCTTCCTCTGAGAAATCTTGAATAAAAACATATACCTAAAACGCTTCAATCTGATGCTCCTTCACACACTGTGTGTATGAGAGGTGGGTGGGGTCCTCTCACAAAAAAAATTATACACATGTAATGTTGTAATCTGACGAGTTTCTTTGTATTTCTTGTACAATCTAAATAAAGCTTTATTTTTCAATTATTTTGTACTCACTTTTTTATGGAGAGGGTAGGTTTGGAAGTGTGATAATAATGACTGAAAATGTTACATTCGTTTTTCATTTCTTTCGTACCCGTATGTGGGCATACAAAACACGCTTACAAAAAAAAACTTGCCATAAGAAACGCACCCCCACGGCCTTGGCTATGGGAATTACTTAATATTTCTATTCACCTAGATGCACACCTAAATTACGTTTATATTTACTGTTTTGGTATGATTTCGTGTTGTTTTAAAAATGTATATACATATAAAGGCAGAGGGCTTGATTTTGCATTATCTGAGAGAGGGCGGGGTAGGTAGGGGTGCAGGGGTGGAATACAACACGACTCTAAAACATTCGCATCTACGATGTTTAACTTAAAATTTATTTGTGTGCGTACAACCTAAAATCATTACTACGCCCTTGTCTATAATCTTCCCTTATCAACTGAAACAGGGGATATACTCGACCGAAAAAACCTGTCCCTGAACGAGTTTGTAAATATTGTAACATCAACAATCGAGGATGAAACTCATTTTTTGATTGACTGCGAGTTTTATTCAGATATTAGATATGAACTTTTTAATGCAGAATATCAAGCTGAAAACAGGTTTTTGCTACTTTTATCAACTAAAAAATTATCATTCTTAATTGACTGTGATATGCTACAGCACATATTAGCAAAAGTACTTTTAAAAATGTATAAACGACGCTCTTTAGCATTGTAAAAATGCATAACTGTGTTATAAAAGTAATTAAAATAAATTTTGTTGTTTTTTTTAAATTATGAGAGTTAGGAATTTAATTGTAGTTTTCATGTTAATTATGTGTAAACGAATACTAAATAATAGCTTTAATTATTGAATATATTTAATGCAATACATTTGTATCTTTTATTATGTTTTAACATGTACAATTGTGTTTTATAGTGTTTCATATGCCTATGATGGCAGGTTATCAAATAACAATGTTGTATATTATTTGTAATTGTAACTGTATTTTATATGTGACACTTTAATACAATATTACTTACTTACTACTTACATGTTAAATTTCTAAATAGAATAATTATACTGTAATTAATCATGCTTGATTGGACAGCATGACATGGTGTTGATCCTTGTCAAAAATCGTTTTGATTCAACGTTAAACATGGCTGCCAGCGGCCATCTTTGTTTACATAGAGTTATATAGTAAAAACTTGTAGCGACTACTCCTCTGAAACTACTTGACGGATTGTCATGAAACTTTACAGAAATGTTGCTCTTGATGTCTAATTGATCCTAGCAAAAGTTCAGATCTGCCAGAAATTTAAGATGGCCGTCACAGCTAAAAATAGATTTTTAAAAAATAAGTTTGTAGCGACTACTTCTTGAAAACTATAAGTGATATTGATATGGGACTTTTTCTAAAATGATCAGTATGACATGATGTTGGTCCTTGTCGAAAATCGTTTTGATTTGACGTTAAACATGGCTACCAGCGGCCATCTTTGTTTACATAGAGTTATATAATGAAAACTTGTAGCGACTACTTCTCTGAAACAACTTGACGGATTTTCATGAAACTTCACAGGAATGTTGCTCTTAATGTCTAATTGATCCTAGCAAAATTTCAGGTCGGCCGGAAATTCAAGATGGCCGCCACGGTTAAAAATAGATTTTCAAAAAACAAGTCTGTAGCGACTACTTCCTGAAATCAAAATCAATCAGTAGAGCTTCAAGGTCATTGACCTCTTGTTTAATTGATCGGAGAGGCCCATAACGATGATCGAAAGTAAGATAGTCTGAGGTTATGCAAGTTCACTGCTATTTCAGTTGTAAGCAAATTAAAGTGAGATTAAATGTATATGTAACTTTGAAAACGATTGTGAATCAGTAATTTAACTTATTGCTTTAGTTTTGTACTGGAACTGGAATGTTTTTTAGCTCGACTATTCGAAGAATAAGAGACGGTGGCGTCGGCGTCGGCGTCCCACATCAAGGTTTGCGTGTAAGCTGTGTTTACAAGTCTATATCTCTTACATTTCCTATACTAGCACAACCAAATTTGTTCATGGGCTTCCTTATAGCATTATCTTAAGAGCTACATAAGCAATTTTGGTTCCTGTAACTCATGGGCTTCCATGGAATCCAAATTATGATAGCCCATAAAATGTGCCCTATTTCACATCAAATTTTGCGTGTAAGCTGTGTTTACAAGTCTATATCTCTTACAATTCTTACCCTAGCACAACCAAATTTAGCCATTAACTTCCTTATAGCATTATCGTAAGGGCTGCTTAAGTAATTTTGGTTCCTGTAACCCTGGGCTCCCATGGAACCCAAATTCTGATAGCCCTTAAAATATGTCTGTTTCACATCAACTTTTGCGTGTAAGCTGTGTTTACAGGTCTATATCTCTTACATTTCTTGTCCTAGCTGAACTAAATTTTGGAACTGGTTTCCTTATAGTATGTTGTAAAGGGCTGGGTAAGTTATTTTGTCTTTTGCAAATTCTGGGCTCCCATGGAACCCAAATTGTGATGGCCCATAAAATGTGCAATAAAGGCAGATCGAGGTTTGCATGTAAGCATGTATATATCTATAATTTTAGTTTGGGATTTGTTATAGCATTATGCATCTTATTACTTCACCCATATTGGGGCATGGGCTCCCTTTAGTCAATTCTTACACATATCTGTTGCCCCCTCCCCTCCCCACCAACCAACTCCCGCCTCTCACCCCCGCTCAAACCCCCCACACCACCCCCACTTGAAACCTTTTTTTTTTTTTTTTTTTTACATATTTCTATGTTGCTTTTGTCAATTCTTACACATATATGTTGCCCTCTCCCCACCCCAACAACCCACTCCCGCCTCTCACATCCGCTCCCCCCCCACCCCACCCTGACTTGAATTTTTTTTTTACATATTTCTGTGTTGTTTTAGTCAATTCTTACACATCTATGTTGCAACCCTTATGACTGCTTTGTTTAATAAGAGTACTTTATATTGCAGTCTCCTTTCATTGTATTCTTTTATTTATAAAACATTTCAGATTACCGGTAGTTGTATAACGACGTATGGGTTGGAATTATTCATAATTATGTAACAAAGAAACTGCATGACTGTACAGGGCCGTCAGTCTGTTTTGGGGGACTGCGACCCATACCCTTGGGTGGGGGAATTTAAAAGTGCTTTTACAGGAAAGGGGGAATTATTTTGGGAATTATTTTGTGGCCATAATTTTGATTATAATCATTGTTTTAAATAGTCTACAAGTTTTATTCGTACCAGAAGTTGTTTTTTTTTCAGGGGGGAATTTTGAGTCTGAAATGGGAGGAAAAAACATACTTTTTGGAGGGGGGAATGCAAAATCGGCAGATTGACGTCCCTGCTGTATTATGTCACGTCATTTATGATGACTTTTGTAAATAATAAGTAATATATATTGCAATTGCATGACCATCGCGAAGTATTGTGGTTATTCTGCCGAGTACAGAATAACCACAATACCGAGTGACGTCATGCAATACATGTTTTGTATTGGAGCCAATGTAAAATCAATACTAGCCGTGCATTCACTGTTATTGCATGGATATTGGATTTATTTTCACAAAGTTTCAACAGAAAAGTATGTTGGCTTTGATACAATAAGCAATGATGTAAAATCCATAGACTGTCCACTACAATAACAACATAGTGTTGTAATAGTAATATATATCTAATGAGGTCCAAAGACAACGTAAACATATTATTAGATTATACGAGGGAAACCCAATCAGTTCGATTAATAATCGATGAAGATTCAAAAGGGTGTCTCAGATTATTCTCAATGATCGATGATGGAATTAGATCGATTATGAAACACTACTTTGTTGTTCTCCTGCCTGTAAATTATGGGCATATTGTTGCCCATTCATCCATCCATCTTTTATGTCATTATGTCAATCAAACTGACTTTATACTGCATGATAAATCACTGAGACTTATTTACAATATATGTCAAATAATGACTCCTTTCATTTCATACATAAAACAGATGATTCGCAGCAAGCGGAAATGACTGATAATCCACAGCAACAAGAAATGATTGATTCACAGCAAGCGGAAATGACTGATAATCCACAGCAACAAGAAGTGATTGATTCACAGCAAGCGAAAATTACTGATAATCCACAGCAACAAGAAATGATTGATGATATTGAGGAGGATAGTAATGAGGAGTATCAGGAAGAAATAAGGAAGACCATGAAATCAGGTATAAAAATATGCCAGTAAATGTCTTTTAAGTTTCATTTTAAAGAATGACCATTTTCTTTCTTTAGTTTTTGTCTCGCCTTTTCGAAGAAAAAAAAGAGACATAGGTGTTGCTTTTCCGGCGGCGGCGTCAACATTCAAGTTTTGCGTTTAGGTCATTTTTTCACAAACTGTATGCACTAGACCTTTCAAACTTTGCTTATAGTTGTATCTTGAGTGGTACTTCGCAACGTGACAAAGCAAATTTGGAAGTGACCTTGACCCTTCAAGCAAAGGGCAGATAACTTAATAATTGTTAGGTTCAACTTTTGCGTTTAGGTCGCTTTTTCACAAACTGTACGCACACTCACCTTTAAAACTTTGCTTATAGTTGTATCTTGAGTGGTTCATCGCAACGTGACAAAGCAAATGTGGAAGTGACCTTGACCCTCCAAGCAAGGGCAGATAACCTTATAATTTTTACCTTCAACTTTGGCGTTTGGGTCACTTTTTCACAAACTGTATGCACTAAGACCTTTCAAACTTTGCTTATAGTTGTATCTTGAGTGGTACATTGCAACATGACAAAGCAAATGTAGATGTGACCTTCACCATCCAAGCAAAAGGCAGATAACTTTAATTGTTCCATTTACTCACTTTCTCGTGAACTAGAATTATGCACTAGATGTTCTAAACCTAATTTATAGCTTAATCTTTGGAAGAAAACATACTCTATTTTAACATAGTTGTGTCTTCGGTAGTGCATCTTTTTTTTGGATGCCTGGATTTCATCTATGACCTTGACCTACTTTTTGGAGCTGATGATTTTTTAGCTCTACTGGCCAAAGGCCTTCATTTTTCATCGTATCTTTACCAAACTTTACCAGATTGTTAATATCAATGAAAGCTCGCACAAGTTCAAAAACCAAACAGATCGGATCAATAAAAGCGGAGTTATGGCCCTTGATTTAGTTAAAAATGCTATATTTTGCCTCGACGATAGGGCTTTCATTTTTTATCTAACTTTACCAAACTTTACCAGATATTTTGCCTTTTTTTTTATTATTAGTATATATATTTTTTATTTTTTTTATTTTTTTTAATAGATATATATATTTTTTTTTTATTTTTTTTTTAATTTTTAGCTCTTCTGATCAGAGATCAGCAGAGCTTATGCCGTCGTCCGTCCGTCCGTCCGTCTTTCCGTAAACTTTTATTTGTAGCGACTACTCCTCTGAAACTACTGGATGGATATTCATGAAACTTTACAGAAATGTTGCCCGTAAAGTCGAGTTGATCCTAGCAAAAATTCATGTTGATGTGAAATCCAAGATGGCCACCAAAGCTAAAAGTAGAGTTTTAAAATACAAGTTTGTAGCGACTACTTCTTGAAAACTATAAGTGCTATTGATATGGCACTTCTTCTAAAATGATCAGCATGACATGATGTTGATCCGAGTCGAACGTTATTTTGATTCGACGTTAAACATGGCTGCCAGTGGCCATCTTTGGTTACATAGAGTTATATAGTAAAAACTTGTAGCGACTACTCCTCTGAAACTACCTTACGGATGTTCATGAAACTTCACATGAATGTTGCTCGAGATGTCTAGTTGATCCTAGAAAAATTTCAGGTCGGCCGGAAATTCAAAATGGCCGCCACGGCTAAAAATAGATTTTTAAAAAATAAGTTTGTAGCGACTACTTCTTGAAAACTATAAGAGATATTGATATGGGACTTTTTCTAAAATGATCAGCATGACATGATGGTTATCCGAGGGGTATCCGAGTCGAAAATATTTTGATTCGACGTTAAACATGGCTGCCAGTGGCCATCTTTGTTTACATAGAGTTATATAATGAAAACTTGTAGCGACTACTCCTCTGAAACTACTTGATGGATTTTCATGAAACTTCACACGAATGTTGCTCTTGATGTCTAATTGATCCAAGCAAAATTTCAGGTCGCCCGAAAATTCAAGATTGCCACCACGGCTAAAAATAGATTTTCAAAAATCAAGTTTGTAGTGACTACTTCCTGAAATCAAAATCAATCAGTAGAGCTTCAAGGTCATTGACCTCTTGTTATTTTTTTTTTTTTACCATATTTGTTTAGAATGTTAATATAAGCCCCGACCCCCGCACACCCCCATTTTTTTTTCATTCATAGAAGATAGGGGCACATTAAAAAATTCCCATGCCAGACTAGACACAGCAGACTTATTGCCCATGATTACCAGGTGAGCGTTCTAAGGCCATCCTATCCCTGTTGTTTTTGCAATGTTTTAAAAAAACTACTGATGGGAATTTTATGTCGACAACCCTTGATATAAGAGCCGGTTTAGCCAGTAAAGCATCCACAGGCCCTCTTGTTTTTAATAGAATGGCATTTTGTTTTTAAACAAATGCACTTAAATGTCATCTCAGCAAACTCGATTGTGTTTAGTCACTAAGATGTTTACAAACTTTCATTTAAGCATCATTGACATTTTTATTTTTAAGTCCAGCCCCCGTTAGGCGAGACATGTGAATCCACGGATTTCTTGTTGAGTTGACTTCTATACTTTCATAAGTTTTCCAAGTCTTACCTATTTTGCCAATTTTCATAATTTCTTATTCACTAATTGTGTATTTATTGATTTACAAAATTTTGATGTTTCTGTAATGTAATGATGACTGCATTAGAAATGTTGTAATGTCCAATTTTCTTTCAGTGAAATGGTCGTCAGAGGACACAAAAAAAATAAGTAGGTACTTTGAAGAAACAGTCTTCAGTGATGCAAGGAACAACATAGGTAGTTTACCAAGTAAGTGTATGTCTTATTTAATTTTTAGCTTACCTGAGCATTTTGTGCTCATGGTAAGCTTTTGTGATTGCCTGATGTCCGTTGGCCGTGGGTGCACAACAATTTTCTTGTCCGCAAGACAAAGGTTTCATTTTTGATTTGAACCAATATTAGACAATAAATCTCGGTTGGTTTCTGGAACAGGCCATATCCCCTCATGGGTTCCAAAGTTATGGCTTTTTTCCCTTGTCTGCTTGATAGAGGTTTCATTTTTTATTTCATGTAAACCGAACTTGTACACAACTTGTATCACTGATAGATCTTGGTTCCTTCCTTGAACGAACCAGCCAGACCCCATCTCGAGTTATGACCCCTGAAATAGGCAAAATTTGCTTCTTTTTTGCCTTTTCTGCATGATATAGGTTTCTTTTTTGATTTAATTTGAACCAAACTTGCACACAACTTGTACCACTAAAAGATCTTGGTTCCTTTCTTAACCCGGCCAGATCCCATTTGGGTTTTTAGCTCTACTGATCAGAGATCAGCAGAGCTTATGCCGTGGTGCGGCGTCCGTCGTCCATCTGTCCGTCTGTCTGTCCGTAAACTTTTATTTGTAGCGACAACTTCTCTGAAACTACTGGATGGATATTCATGAGACTTTACAGAAATGTTGCCCATAAAGTCTAGTTGATCCTAGCAAAAATTCATGTTGATGTGAAATCCAAGATGGCCGCCAAAGCTAAAAATAGAGTTTTAAAATACAAGTTTGTAGCGACTACTTCTTGAAAACTATAAGTGATATTGATATGGGACTTTTTCTAAAATGATCAGCATGACATGATGTTGATCCTTGTCAAAAATCTGCCAGAAATTCAAGATGGCCGTCACAGCTAAAAATAGATTTTTAAAAAATAAGTTTGTAGCGACTACTTCTTGAAAACTATAAGTGATATTGATATGGGACTTTTTCTAAAATGATCAGCATGACATGATGTTACTCCTTGTGGAAAATTATTTTGATTCGACGTTAAACATGGCTGCCAGTGGCCATCTTTGGTTACATAGAGTTATATAGTAAAAACTTGTAGCGACTACTCCTCTGAAACTACTTGACGGATGTTCATGAAACTTCACAGGAATGTTGTTCTTGATGTCTAGTTGATCCTAGAAAAAATTCAGGTCGGCCGAAAATTCAAGATGGCCGCCACAGCTAAAAATAGATTTAAAATAAATAAGTTTGTAGCGACTACTTCTTCAAAACTATAAGAGATATTGATATGGGACTTTTTCTAAAATGATCAGTATGACATGTTGGTCCTTGTCGAAAATCGTTTTTGATTTGACAATAAAAATGGCTACCAGCGGCCATCTTTGTTTACATAGAGTTATATAATGAAAACTTGTAGCGACTACTCCTCTGAAACTATTTGAAGGATTTTCATGAAACTTCACAGGAATGTTGCTCTTAATGTATAATTGATCCTAGCAAAATTTCAGGTCGTCCGGAAATTCAAGATGGCCGCCACGGTTAAAAATAGATTTTCAAAAAACAAGTCTGTAGCGACTACTTCCTGAAATCAAAATCAATCAGTAGAGCTTCAAGGTCATTGACCTCTTGTTAGAGATATGGTCCCAGAAAGGGCCAGAATTTGCTTTTTTACATTGTTACATAGTGTTATAGGGGAACAATTTGAAAATCTACTCTGAAACCACGAGGCACAGAGCTTAGAGACATGTATTTGGCATGTAGCGTTGTGTAGTTGACCCCTACCAAGGTTGTTGAAATCATGAGCCCTGGGCCAAAATTTGCCCCGCCCCTGGGGTCACTTGATTTTACATAGAGTACATAAGAAAAAACTTCAAATCTCCTTTGAAACCACATGACATAAAGCTTATAGATACTTGGCATGCTTGATTGTCTAGTGGACCTCTACCGAGATTGTTCAAATCATCACCCCTGGGCAACCCTTGGGTGACTTGATTTTAGAGTTATATGGGAAAAAATTGTTTCAAATCTTCTCTGAAACGGCACAGAGCTTAGATATTTAGAATGTAGCATTATCTAGTGGACCTCTACTAAGATTGTTCAAATTATGACCCCTGTGACAAAATTGGCCCAGACTCTGAGGTCACTTGATTTGTATGGAAAAAAGTCTTCTTTGAAGCTGCAGCAATGAAATTTGAAACATGGATACAGTTTTGCATTCGGATTTCAGCTTTGACCTTGACCTACTTTCTTGTTTTTGGAGCTACAGCAATGATATTTGAAACCTGTGTACAGCTTTGCATGTAGATTTCAACTTTGACCGTGACTGAGCTTGTTCTTGACCTACTGACCTTATTGTTTTTGAAGCTGCAGCGATGAAATTTGAACCATATTTATAGTTTTGCATGCAGATTTCAACTGACCGTGACTGACCTTGACCTACTGACCTACTTTCATTTTTTTAAGCTATAACAATGAAATTTTAACCGTGTGTAAAGTTTTGTTTCTAGATTTCAATTCTGACCTTGGCTAATCTTCAACTTGCACTATCATTGTTTTCGAAGCTACTACACTATGAACAGCAATGTAACTCAGGCGAGCTATATTGGGCCATTATTGCCTTCTTGTTTGAAAGTTTGAAGTCAGTGTTGCAGTGGAAGTTTTAGTTTGGTTAGTATGTTACTTTACAAAATAAACATTGTTTTTCTAGATACACTATGAAAAATGTTCAGTTATCCAAAAATGAATATAAAATAGAAAATTTTCAAAATATATATTGCTGAATGCTTACTGATTAGGTATCCGAAATACATGTATGTCCCAATTAATAGGGCTGGACTGTACTCCTTTTGCAGTTTTTGAATGCAATATTGCAAAAGAAAAGAGATAAGAAATGGTGAAAACCTAGTCAAACAACTATCAGCTGAATGTTACTTTTGTTGTACTTCTTTTTATATGTTTTTTATAGGCCAAGGCGCTATAATGGGTTACCTCCAGAAGAACAACCTATTTTCACTGGCTGGATTAGACATACATGAGCAGTACCGGAAAGTTAGAAGCAAACTTTTCAACGACCGGAAAACGTTAAGAAATAAAGCTGAAAAAACTTTTAAAATGTGTACTTAAAGGAAACACAAATTGTTGGAATGTTATCCTGACTTTTATATGAAAATGTGTGCTTACTTTAGCTCACCAGAGCACTTTGAGCTCAAGGTGAGCTTTTGTGACCACTTGATGTCCCTCATCTGTTCATCCATGCGTCAGCCAGTCAGAAAATTAAATGCCAATCATTTATTATTGTTGCTTGATGCCCAACTTGGTAAACATGTAAACATGATGTTCACATAGCAAACTTAGCACTTATTGTTGCTTAATGTCATACTTGGTAAGCATGTAAACATGATGTTCACATAGTAAACTTAGCACTTATTGTTGCTTAATGTCATACTTGGGAAACATGTAAACATGATGTCCACAAAGTAAACTTAGCACTTATTGTTGCTTAATGTCATACTTGGGAAACATGTAAACATGATGTTCACATAGTAAACTTAGCACTTATTGTTGCTTAACGTCATACTTGGTAAGCATGTAAACATGATGTCCACATAGTAAACTTAGCACTTATTTTTGCTTAATGTCATACTTGGGAAACATGTAAACATGATGACGTTCACATAGTAAAATTAGCACTTATTGTTGCTTAATGTCATACTTGGGAAACATGTAAACATGATGTTCACATAGTAAACTTAGCACTTATTGTTGCTTAATGTCATACTTGGTAAGCATGTAAACATGATGTCCACATAGTAAACTTAGCACTTATTGTTGCTTAATGTCATACTTGGGAAACATGTAAACATGATGTTCACATAGTAAACTTAGCACTTATTGTTGCTTAATGTCATACTTGGTAAGCATGTAAACATGATGTTCACATAGTAAACTTAGCACTTATTGTTGCTTAATGTCATACTTGGGAAACATGTAAACATGATATCCACAAAGTAAACTTAGCACTTATTGTTGCTTAATGTCATACTTGGGGAAACATGTAAACATGATGTTCACATAGCAAACTTAGCACTTATTGTTGCTTAATGTCATACTTGGGGAAACATGTAAACATCATGTTCACATAGCAAACTTAGAACTTATTGTTGCTTAATGTCATACTTGGTAAGCATGTAAACACGATGCTCACATAGTAAACTTAGCACTTATTGTTGCTTAATGTCATACTTGGAAAACATGTAAACATGATGTCCACAAAGTAAACTTAGCACTTATTGTTGCTTAATGTCATACTTGGGAAACATGTAAACATGATGTTCACATAGTAAACTTAGCACTTATTGTTGCTTAACGTCATACTTGGTAAGCATGTAAACATGATGTCCACATAGTAAACTTAGCACTTATTTTTGCTTAATGTCATACTTGGGAAACATGTAAACATGATGACGTTCACATAGTAAACTTAGCACTTATTGTTGCTTAATGTCATACTTGGGAAACATGTAAACATGATGTTCACAAAGTAAACTTAGCACTTATTGTTGCTTAATGTCATACTTGGAAAACATGTAAACATGATGTTCACATAGTAAACTTAGCACTTACTGTTGCTTAATGTCATACTTGGTAAGCATGTAAACATGATGTCCACATAGTAAACTTAGCACTTATTGTTGCTTAATGTCATACTTGGGAAACATGTAAACATGATGTTCACATAGTAAACTTAGCACTTATTGTTGCTTAATGTCATACTTGGTAAGCATGTAAACATGATGTTCACATAGTAAACTTAGCACTTATTGTTGCTTAATGTCATACTTGGGAAACATGTAAACATGATATCCACAAAGTAAACTTAGCACTTATTGTTGCTTAATGTCATACTTGGGAAACATGTAAACATGATATCCACAAAGTAAACTTAGCACTTATTGCTGCTTAATGTCATACTTAGTAAGCATGTGAACATGATGTTCACAAAGCAAACTTAGCACTTATTGTTGGTTAATGTCATTCTTGGGAAACATGTAAACATGATGTTCACATAGTAAACATAGCACTTATTTTTGCTTAATGTCATACTTGGGAAACATGTAAACATGATGTTCACATAGTAAACATAGCACTTATTGTTGCTTAATGTCATACTTGGGAAACATGTAAACATGATGTTTACATAGTAAACTTAGCACGTATTGTTGCTTAATGTCATACTTGGGAAACATGTAAACATAATGTTCACATAGTAAACTTAGCACTTATTGTTGCTTAATGTCATACTTGGGGAAACATGTAAACATGATGTTCACATAGTAAACTTAGCACTTATTATTGCCTAATGTCATACTTGGGAAACATGTAAACATGATGTTCACGTAGTAAACTTAGCACTTATTGTTGCTTTATGTCATACTTGGTAAGCACGTAAACATGATGCTCACATAGTAAACTTAGTTTGAATTTAGTAGTAAAGTACACAAGTTTGTTTACTTTCATAATAAATCAATACCATAGGACTTTGTTGTTGTTTTTTTCTTTTTTACATCATCTTTCAAATTTTGTTCGATGTAAAATTGTAAAAAAATAATTTGTTCGATTCTGTCCGTCAGTCCGTCCGCAGTTTGGTGTTCGGTCCATAACTTCATAATGCATGTCCAATTTTCAAATAACTTGACATGAGTGTTTATCACATCAAGACGACATGTGCGTTTAAGAGCCAGGTCCGTAGCCTAAAGGTCAAGGTCACACTTAGGGCTTAAACACTACTTCACGGTGTTATATAGCAGAATTTCGTGTCTGGTCTGTATCTTCAACATGGATTTATCAATTTCAATATAACTTCACACAAGTGTTACCCATACCATGAGGATGTGTCATAAATAACACCCAGCCGCCTACTCTGAAGGTCACTCAAAGTCACAGTGTTATATAGCAGTATTTGTGTCCGGTCTGTTTCTTCCACATGAATGGACCAAACTACTTAAGGGATTGATTTTAAAATTCATTTATGTCTTCAGGTGGACTCACTCACTCACTCACTCACTCACTCACTCACTCACTCACTCACTCACTCACTCACTCACTCACTCACTCACTCACTCACTCACTCACTCACTCACTCACTCACTCACTCACTCACTCACTCACTCACTCACTCACTCACTCACTCACTCACTCACTCACTCACTCACTCACTCACTCACTCACTCACTCACTCACTCACTCACTCACTCACTCACTCACTCACTCACTCACTCACTCACTCACTCACTCACTCACTCACTCACTCACTCACTCACTCACTCACTCACTCACTCACTCACTCACTCACTCACTCACTCACTCACTCACTCACTCACTCACTCACTCACTCACTCACTCACTCACTCACTCACTCACTCACTCACTCACTCACTCACTCACTCACTCACTCACTCACTCACTCACTCACTCACTCACTCACTCACTCACTCACTCACTCACTCACTCACTCACTCACTCACTCACTCACTCACTCACTCACTCACTCACTCACTCACTCACTCACTCACTCACTCACTCACTCACTCACTCACTCACTCACTCACTCACTCACTCACTCACTCACTCACTCACTCACTCACTCACTCACTCACTCACTCACTCACTCACTCACTCACTCACTCACTCACTCACTCACTCACTCACTCACTCACTCACTCACTCACTCACTCACTCACTCACTCACTCACTCACTCACTCACTCACTCACTCACTCACTCACTCACTCACTCACTCACTCACTCACTCACTCACCCACCCACTGGACAGATAAATTATTGACATGCTAATAACTAGTATTTTTACAGATTAAATAACTTGCCTTCTCTAAAAAAAAAAAAATCAAACATGAAGGTCCAAGCTCGGAGTCCATACCCATGCTCGTGGCCATGGAGCCCATTCCGAACCTAGACCATGAAAATTCATAGAACATATAGTACTCAACAATACACATGCCTAAACGTCCGTAAATAATCCGTATTATTGTACTGTACCGTATATAATGTCTATACAAATAGACAGCAAGGTCTGTATCTAGCTGAGAGTCCATTTGAGAGCCCAGCACGTCCCAATATGCACTGGATGTTAATTGTTTGATAGGTAGATCAAATATTAACATGCTAATTACTACCATTTTAACAGACTAAATAACGTCATTCTCTGAAAAAAACACACGTCAAACTCGAAGCTCGGAGCCCACACCCATGTACTGTATTGAACGTATACAAAGTCTATACAAATAGACAGCAGAGTCAGGAAATGTCTATAAATATGGACGGAAATGTCTATATTTATGGTAGAGTCAAACCCATAAGTATTAAAGCGCACTTCATGTTTGGTGATTGACCCCGCTGCAGTCAGTCACTACGCTTGTGCGATGACCGGACAACCTCGTGGGACTCAAACTTCTGAAACCCTGAACGGGAAGGTTGGTGTTTGAACCTTTGTCCCGCTGGTTTTCTAGTCTTACCTTTGATTGGTTTTCTCTTGGGATGCAACTGCTGTGGTTGTTCAGTACAATTCTAAATACATCCTGAGGTTTTTCTAATTATTTTTATGTATCTATATGTATATATATATATATATATATATATATACGGTTTGGAATCCCTGGTTCTAAAACGTAGACTAAGACGTGGCGTTAAGACGTTGCGATCATGTTAATAAGCCAGGAGCTTTTATAAATATAACAACATATGTTCCATTGTATGTTTTTATTTCCCCAAAAAATATGTTAAACGATACACAATATTATGCATGTACAACATGAACTCATGTAAACAATTATTTATTACGCCAAAATACTGTACATATTTAAGGATACATAATTCATCTTTTTACATATGTGCATATGGTGTTTTACAACTGTTTACATTATCTCCTACTAACATCCTCTTGTGAGTATATAATATAGATATAACAATCGAACATGAAAAGTAGCATTCAAGAACGACAGTCAACCACAAACAAACACAGAGACAAAGAACAACTATATATCAAAATGAATAAAAGGCAAAGGAATACATCACAAACACACACAGGTTAACAATAGGGCTTCCGCCTTGGAACGGTCAGTGGCAAAATAGGCTGCTGGGGGTTTAATCAGGTTCTAGGGTGCACCAACCTCACACTTACCCTACTGTTATCCCAATAAAACGGGACAGTGTAAATATAGAAATCCCCGCCATGAACTATTCTCTAACAAACAAACTTGCTATTTGTAAAACGTTCATTCATTTCACATTAGAATATATACAAACGATTTTAAGCGTGTTATAAAGTTAATAAACCCATTCAATGAACTAGCAAATTACCATACACCGGTGTCGAAATGATTATGTCAATGCATTAGAATAAGTTAAATATCCCACACTTGCACACTTGACAACGTAGATGAACGCGGAAAAATAAAACTTCAGTCTGCAAATTGAAAACAAAATCCACTTAAAAACAATCGACACTAAAACTTTGCCCTGTCGGAAATGGTCAAAACAAAATTAGCTAACTTAAAATAATGCATGTTTAAACATCGCTATACAATTGTTGCCGCCAAAATTACCGGCTGTACGGATTTACGGTAAAATAAAGCAACATAGCAAAATAGTTATATCAATAAAATATTTTAACTAGAAGCTACTGTTGAATTTGGGCAATCAAACTGGTCCTCTACCACCAAAGCAGCCTATATTTATAAATTCAGTACTTCATTTTAAAAGGAAAAGATGAAGAGGGTTCCGGTGGTTCTGTAAATTAAAATGACAATCCAACTATTGGCTTAAAATAATCATACTGAACCTCAGCACCTGAATGTAACCTTGACCTCGATGAAACGGTACTACATGCACGAGACAGTGTACTGCTGACATGTATCTTTTTATCAGCACAAAGGTCAGTAAATAGTGATGTTTTAATTGACAAACAAACAACCGACTTTCCCTATCCCGGTTTCAACTACATGTATAAGTATCATTCACCCACAACTCTGTATAACCTAGAGTTTGTGCAATTAAATTATGTTATCAATGGTATCCACATAGATTTGTATTTCGACTTGCATAACGGTTCTACGACAGTGACATTGAATAATATTCTACATATTACATCGAATACTGTAAACATCTGGCCTATAGAACTAATATGCACACTTGACTAAAAGGTATTAATGCAAATATGGATATAAAAATCGAACAGGAAAAGTAGCATTCAAGTACGACAATCAACCATAAACACACACAGAAACACAGGACAACTTTAAAGATGAACAAAATGTCAAATTAGACATCACACACACAAAAGAGTTGAAAATAAGGCTACCGCCTTAGAACGGTCAGCGGCAAAAAAGGCCAAAATGCCGCTGGGGGTTTAAAAGAAGGTTCTAGGGTGCACCAAAACTTCACACTTACCCTACTATTTTCCCAGTAAAACGGGTAAAATACATGCATTTAATATATATAAATAAAGCTACATGAATACCAAAAATAATGATTTTTTTTTAAATAAAATTGTTCAACAAAACTATTTGAATCATATTTTTAAATAAAAAAATTAAAACAAAAAAGTTCGAAGTCTGTATTTGACCTGCAGTATGTTCACTTCGCATCCCCATCAGACTCGACAGTCACGGTATTGAAGAAGCCTATTATGTCGGGCAGCTTTTTATGTAGCTTTGCCAGTAGCTTTTTCGCTTCAGCCACAGCATCTGAACTCGAATTGGTCATAATCACGTTTTCAAGACCTGCTGTCCAAGTATTATGGTAATTAGAGATTTTTTGGGCCTGATTGACAATAAACACATGAGGAATGCCCATTAAAATACTGAAAATGTGCCCATGAAGACGATCGGTGACAACAATGCGTCCTCTCTGAAGGAATATCATTCCGTTTGTTGTTCTTAAAAATGCATTTTCCATTGCTGTTGGGGCTTTCGGTGTTGTCCAGTCCAACCAATCAGCCACATGAACTCTATAACCCTCTATTGAAGTTGGCGCCTGATAGATAGGAGATTCCGCATCATGTCTTTTGATCCAAATAATATCATGTGTGGGCGCCATAATCATCGGAACATATCCGATTTGAAACGCTATATCTGGTGTCAGCAATGATCGCACTTTGGGAAACAGTGTTTTTCCCAATTGAAAGGAGATCCTGTCCCTCCAAATCAATGTAAGCCGGCTGTGTGAAGCATACAACTTTTTACAAAACTCAATGTTTTCAGGCTTATCTTTATAGAAAATACCCTGGGGAAAAAGGACAATTTCAAACGCCATAAAACGCTTGATTAACTCCGATCGATTGATATCTTGTCCTTTATATGCAATTATGTTACCTCCACCTTGAAGTAGAATAACCAACTGCTTGTCGGTATACCTACGACTGAGGATCAGTGCATGGTCGAGCAACTGCGAAGTACATCTTTGTTCTGGACAACTGAAAATGACTTCAATATTTAACCTGCGTAATAGCATGAATTCTCCCACTGATATGGCAGAGTCACCTTTATTCTCACTAGGTGAACAATTGAAAAACATAGCATACGTGTAGTTGCCTAGCAATGTCTTAATTACGTTCATATGAATCCGCTGAGCTCCAGCAATCACACTGTTACTTGAGCTCAATAAGGGAGATAATGCGTTAGCCTGCTCTGGATTGTTGACAAGATCCAAGGTCAAGAACTCGTCAATGGTGAAATTAAGGTTTCTTTGCACTGAATGAAACGCAGTTTGGTTTAATTCAGAAACGTCTGCTTTAGAATGGCAAATTGGAGAATGACTTAGCTCTTGATATTTGACATTTTGCTTTAGAGATGTCCATTTAATAGTTTCGTTTCCAGTTTGCTTGTATATAAACCGACTTCCAACAGATATTATCAAAAGCATGATACAGAAAATCGGTAACCTGGTGATGACCATTTCTGAAAATAATACAAACAAATGTTAAAAGGGACTATATTTAAAGTGTAACATAATAGTAACGAGAAGAATCAGGCATATATCTTTTTCACATCCGCTTCAGCTTATAAATTCACAAACAAGAAGCTCGTATATATAACATACGCATTTACATCTTTAAAGTTAATTCTTCGCATTTATTTTTGTAGGCGATTATTTATTTGTAATTTCATTTTCACCATTTACCATCTCATGGTGAATACAGGTGTTTTAGCAAGCACATTTAATACAGGAAATCATTTGCGTAAATATAATGTTCTATTGTCACTCGAAGATTCGAGCTTCTGACTGACTGTCAGGCGATCGAGCCAATGAGCTACATTCAATATTCAATACAAAATTCGAAGACACTTTAAGATGAATCAGCCCATCATTTATGCATGCTACTTTATCTCCATCTTTAGAACCATCTGTGTATATATGTTTAAAGTTACTGTATTTCGATTTAATTTCATTCGGCCTTCGATCAAAACGAGGTTCATAACTAGAATTAAAAAACATTATCGAAAGTTGGGTTTGAAGGGGTTGATTTTAATTTAATGGCATAATGAAGGGCTAATTTGTCCCGTCTATGAGATAGTGATGGTTCATTAGCTTCAACATATAGACTTTCGGCTGGTGATGTACGAAAGACACCTAAAAAGAGTATGATAATGGACCTTTGGAAACGGCCGAAAACGACACATACGAAATATTGCAGTCTCGGTTTGATTGAGATTGTTCAGGAGCGGTAGTGAAATATGCTAGCAACCGCTCACGCCCTCTAGCCCCGGGTTGAGCAGAACTCAATATTAATAAAATCAATAGTACAATAATTTAAACCATCCCGAAGATGGCATGCATATGCCGGTGGACATGGAGTATCTTTCTTCCCCATGTAGTACGGCGTATGGTCCCAGTATCTAATAAAATTAAATGCCCCGAAGAGCGAAATAAACATAATGGAATTTAGTTGGGAGCAGCGGTTATGAAGCCTGCATATCACAAGTAACAGTCAAAATACTAAATTAAAAAGCAGACAAAATATCCTATAAGTGGTTAAACAATACAAAGAGCCTTTAATCGGCCGGGGTAGTTGAACCACTGAATCGAAAATTAAGTAAGAAAACAAAAAGAAATGAAAAAGTACCACCGATAATTAAATATAAGTATCGGGCTCAGCGATCTCCAAAGATCGAATGAATAGCAGTACTGATTGCAAGCGCGGGGAGACGCTTTACTGGCGCCACACTGCACAAGCAACGCCACTGTGCTATAAACAATGGTATGATAATGGACCTTTGGAAACGGCCGAAAAGGACACATACGAAATATTGCAGTCTCGGTTTGATTGAGACTGTTCATGAGCGGTAGTGAAATATGCTAGCTACCGCTCACGCCCTCTAGCCCCGGGTTGAGCAGAACTCAATATTAATAAAATCAATAGTACAATTATTTAAACCATCCCGAAGAAGGCGAGTCGTAATCCTTGATTATGTATAGGATCGAGCATCTGCAAGTATGACTTGCGAGTCGATCCATATACTATTGAGCAGTAGTCCAGCTTGGATCTGATAAGAGATCTATAAAGTTATAAAAGTACTTTACAATCTGCTCCCCAATTAGTGTTTAAGTAAACAACTTTAAGTAAATTAACAGCTTTAAGGCACTTGGCCTTCAAGTATTTAAGGTGTGGTATAAACGTTAATTTACGGTCGAAAATAAGACCAAGGAATTTTGTCTCATCCACTACTGGTATTGGTGACCCATCCAGTGTTAGATGAGGGTCTTCATGATGTTTACGTAGTTGACAAAAGTGCATACAATTAATTATAGATTTAGAAAATTTAAATCCATTTTCATCCGACCAGGTCTGAAGTTTATTCAGACATTGTTGAAGAAATACAAGAAGATCGGACAGGGAAAGTAGCATTCAAGGAGGACAGTCAACCACAAGACACAGAAACAAACACGCAAACAGACAAACAAGAAGGCAAAGGCAATATTAAATGCAAAAGACAACACAAACACAAAAGAGTTGACAATAGGGCTACCGCCTTGGAACGGTCAGTTGCAAAGTAGGCCACTGGGGGTTTAAACCGGTTCTAGGGTGCACCAAACCTCACACTTACCCTACAGTCATCCCATTAAAACAGGACAGTGTAAATAAAGAAATCCCCGCCATGATCTAATCTCTAACCAACTAGGCAGCATCAGTAGGCAATATAAGTAAAACACAAATATGCTCGTGTAAATATGATACAAAAAAAACAATAGCCTAGAAAGCCACAATGAAGGTACTCAATGACATGGCTGAAGCCAGAGCAGTAAGAGAATAAATCATTAAGGGCACGACAAGAAAGATCATGGACAAACATCAAACGCCACCGTCCCAATGGGCTTTAAGTATGCGTCATCATAGGGTCCATAGCCTGTCCGATCATCGTACAATTAAAGAGGAAAGCATAGTGGCGAACTGTAAAAGGGTCCACTACTAAGCATGCAGTACGTTGCAAAATGATAGGGTCATAACCTCTTTTGATAAACTTGTTAACAAGTTTAACAAAGATAGTATGAAAGTGATCATGACCAAGAATCTTACGAAGTTTATAAATCACATCACCATAGAAGTCAGGTTGTGATAGTCCTTGTCGCAGAAGAGTCCTTAAATTACTCTTATATTTAGAAAGAAGATCAGGGTTACGATAATAAAATTTTGCAAAGGTTTTACGAAGTTTATGGTAACGGTAACCCTGACTGAGTAACTTTTTAGTTATACAAAGATTACGAATATTAAAGTCCTCAACTCGAGTACAAGCTAGTACGTTATTAAAATTATGACCTGACTGACGAAAGTGTTGGTACAAGTAATTTTTTAACTTTTAAGGATTACTTGCATTATATTTGTGTTCACGAAATCGAACTTTTAAGGATCGACTGTTTGTCCAACATATTGTATACCGCAACTTGGTGCATTTCAAGTCAGAACATAAATGAAGTTGTCTCTCAACAGTGTTCATGTTTTTTGCACGATAACGTATAACAAAGTCGTCAACATATAGAGAGCAATCCACACCAGGATTGATGCATTTAACTATACTGTTAATTTTTATATTAAAAAGGGTGACAAGAGAGTATGCTGCCCTGTGGCACACCCATCTCCTGTTCATGGATGTCAGAGAGGGTTGAACCCATTCGGACACGAAACTGTCTATCCTCTAAGAAATTCTCTATACAAATTGGTAATCAGCCTCTAAAACCAAGGTAATAAAGATCATTCATGATACCGTACTTCCATACAGTATCATAAGCTTTCTCCAAGTCAAAAACTACAGCGACTATATGTTCTTTCTTTACAAAAGCTTCCCTAATAAATGATTCAAATCGAATGAGATTGTCTGTTGTGCCTCTTTGGCGTGGAATCCACTTGGATACTTTGTTATCAGCTTGTTGGATTCCAGGTACCAAACGAGTCTCTCATTAATCATTCGTTACATGGTTTTACATATACAACACATTAAAGCAATAGGGCGATAATTTATTGGGTCCGTATGATCCTTTCCGGGTTTGGGGACTGGAATAACGATTGCTTCCCGCAAGAATCGGGGAAGTTTCAGACTGTAGTACACACAAACATTTAAAAAAAAAAAAAAAATCTTTTTGCAAATTGCAGCTCAGCCCATACTACAACGTTGTAAAAATACCAATTGAATTGAATTGATCGCACCAACAGCTAAGGTCATATGGCGACTTTCCAGCTTCCACTGGTGGAGGAAAACCCCAGGTGCCTCCGGATAATTTTCGTGCACAACTTCCAGCAGTTGCTAGCAAAACCATGATACAGAATATCTGTCAGTTAAACATTGTTCTCGTCATTTTCTAAAGAAAAGTAGGAAAATATGTCAAAATAGGTTTTCGTACTTTTCTTAAAGTGCAACACATAACAGTAACAAGAAACGAATTAGCAAACCGTGAATATTCCCATGAATATAATGTGCGCACTTACATCTTTAAAGCAACATACCCTATACTTAAATCGCACGTCTTTGTGTAGACGTGTCTTTATTTGCAAGTTTTTGTTCAACGGTTTACCAGCTCATGGAGCATTACGTGTTCCCGCCTTAATTCCATTAGGAAAGCTTATATTAACAGGATTTCATAGCGGATATTTTGATAATATTACTGAAAAAATGCGATAACCTGTTGCCTATTAAGTGTTTTAATTTTACAATATGCAAACGTTTTAAGCCGAAATTAAGGTTTTATTTCATACCCCAGCCAACCCCGTTTTCGCTTCTTGAGAATGGGGTTGGATGGGTTATGAAAGTTAATACTCGGACCATGTAATGGAATTCGGGTTTTTAAGAAAGCAAATTGAACGCATACATCATTTGCGTTATAGATATCGAGCAGTGCATATCATACATGGTATATATAGAGCATTTTATTTTTACAGAGAAAACATGTTTGGCTCTTTTGTGACTCGAACACATCTAATCAATGAGCCTCTCAAAAACACGGTATATTCAGTACTATGTACTATCTATAAATATAATAAGAATGACATACAAAAAATTAATAATAATAATAAAAAAAATGAATAATAGTAATAATGAATAAAATAATAAAAAAAATCAATAAATAATAAAAATAGTAAAATATCAATAATAAAAAATGGATATAGCTTTCATAGATATTCAAAAAATAAAAAAATAATAATAAAATAAAAATAAATATAATAATAATAATAAAATAAATCAATAAATAATAACGATAATAATGATATTAAATGAAAAATAAATAAACAAGCAATAAACAAATAAATAAAAAGTAAATAAATACAATTATTATAATAATATTAGTAATAATAATAATAATAATAATAATAATAGTGAATAATAATAACAATAGTGTTAGTATTCATAATAACAAGATCAGTAATCATAATAATAATAATTATGATTATAATAACAATACTAGCATAACTAAAAGGGAGATTTACATTTCATTACATAAAACTATATAAGCTTCGCAACTGGTTAGTGATTTTCGTTTTTTCTGTTTCATGAATCGAGCCTGCTAAGCGGTAGTGTGCAATCCAAGCAGGAAGGTGACTGGCCAGTGCCTGGGACCGGGCTTGCTGTATGGAGAATGTGACGGCGGTTCACAAGCTAAATAGCTGTGTGACGTGCTGCATCAGCCGATATACAGCAGCACTCAGTAAAACAGCTAAGGTAATGGGGTGGAAAGCTAGTGTGCGCATGGGTTTCACAGGGCCCGCATAATTTCTGTAATTTCTGCAAATCTAATTCTTGACTGTATGGCCCGCATTGTAACAATGGTTCTCATATATTGCCAGTCGGCACCACTCCCATTCATACGTATGTTCTAGTACGATATTTAATTTGTTTCCTGTCCAAATATGATGTCATCGTTCTAAAGGAGGAGTTACGTAATGGTTTCATCTCAGTACCGATTTCAAGAATGGGTTCCCTGGCACACAACATTTATTCAATTAGCGGATCTTCTTATTAAGCCACTACAACAGATGTTAACCTGGTAGAGGCGTCTTTTTAACTACTTCACGAGTAGCAATTTTCCAATTTAGCCGGTTGCCGTAGTTAGGAAATTGGAATGTGATTAGAGTCTAATACCCCTCATAGAAACACTTGATTATTTTATGGACGCATGCATTTCAATTTGAGGGATAGCCCCTTAACATTCAAATTGATGCCAGTACGTGTTGCGTGTTCTACTAACATATTTGGCCATCTAGGGTTCCTTCTGCGGACAGCAAGTCCGTCGGTTCTATTTTGGAGTTTCGTTGGATTTCGGTGCCATATACTCCATAAAGGTCGCGTTATCGTCATGGACTGTTAACGGATCATTTATGATAGTCAAGGGCTGTGGCTGTTCTTTTCCTTCCGTCACCCTTTAGTCGTAAAGGCATTCCTGTTCGGTCTCGTATCACAACTTTTACGACGGTTCAGGTAGTGGTAACAGTGTCAGTAGGAGTCCCTGAGCCTAGCAAATGCGTATTGGTACTGAAGCACTGGTCAAAGTGATATCCATTAGGCATCCACGACTTTCCGTCTTATTCATCTGGGTTAGGCAAGCCAATTTTGTCATCCGCACGTACTTTTATGGCCAATTTAGACAGCCATACGCATGCTGTTTATTGTGGCCCCCTGCACGTGGTTATTTAATAGTTGGATAACCGTCACTTAAATATAGACAGGCATTCAAACTGTTAGTCATTTTCAGAGTGGCAGAGATTTAGTGCAAAGTCAGTAATAATCAGGCACCCACGTCTTATTTATCTCATTTATCAGTCACACGTCATTCTCTGGCCGATCCTATTTCACGAAACCCGTTGGGCACAGCTTTGAGACATACGAGCTCTGGGTGTTCTGGCGGTGGGACTATAAACCTTATAACTACATTAATTCCCCACCCACCCCACCATACCGAGTCATTTCTTGTTTTAGCACGGCTTCCCACGATCTCTCACGATTAACGATCGAATCTCTATACGTTCAGATGGCAGCCTCTTACTTTGTAGGTATGCGTGGTTTCCAATCATTTAGACAGCCTTACTCATGCAGTATTTGGATCCCCTGCACTTTAGCAAATAGTGGGATAACCGTCAAGTAAACACTGGCTTTAAAACTGTTAATACAGCCTTTGAAGAGTTTTGTAAGACGGATCAGAGTGGCAGAATTTCAATTGTCACCTTCTAATTTTAAACACTGACATAGTTTCATCCGTACTGAAGAGTCTTGTCTCTGCTTATCTTGAATATATGTAGGTCAGTTTAGTTATTCGCAGGATTCTCATGAGGTTGTTACCGGAAGCGAAGATGACCTAGTTCAGCGTGGTTAGAGGTGAGCGGGTCCCCACTTCGTCCTCGAGAAGGACTAACGGCTCCCAGTAGCCCTGGGGGAACGAACCCGAGGGTTCGACGCATTGGGTGTACAGTCATGTTGACTCAGATATGGTTATATGTGCTTGGGCGATTCGCAAGCACAGTTGGGGGATGACTGAAATCAGTCCGACACTTTCTATTAATTTTGTTGGTTCTTTGTGAGGACTATGACTTCATTTTGCAGTTGGTTGTGCACAGTCAGACACGTGGTTGCAACGTTGTTGTACTTCGTAATAAGCGAGGTACCAGTTGTTCAGTAGACGTTTTGTTCACGACGTTCAATGAGATTATAATTATCAGTAGGTTACGGCGTTTACACGTCCAAGTTGGGAAACCAACTCCTCACTCCTGCACAAATGGCGTCAGTACCAGATATATTCTTTCGCAAGTTATATAACGTACATTATTGTGTATTGTGGCACGGCGCGGCTCACGTATGATTCATCCTGTACTGTATGCGCGTTACATAATCGTACAATGATTTATCCAATTTCCTTTGGCTGTGAGGGATTCGCTTTTGCCAAAATTATTTTCTTTTGGCGGTGTCATTATCAAAATGTCATTTTGATTGCTGCTCTGTGGCATTATCAAAATTTCATATATGGCCGTCAGCGAATCCTTCAGTTCAGTGAAATCAAAGTTAATGACAATTAACAATTATATAATTAGTAAATTTCAATGTAATACTGACCACTGTTTCCCAGGGTCGGGATTACAGCATGAAATATTAAGCCTTTTGGGGCTTGTTGTAACCTACACTTAAATCGCCTGACTCCTTGTAGGTTTCTACATAAATCGCCTGACTCCTTGTAGGTGTCTACCTAAATCGACTGACTCCTTGTAGGTGACTACTTAAATCGCCTGACTCCTTGCAGGTGTCTGTTTATTTAAAATTCGTATTCACCAAACCATGGTAAATAAGATTATTTAAAGCTACATAACCTATACTTAAATCGCCTGACTCCTTGTAGGTGTCTGTTAATTTTAAATTCATATTCAACAGAACATAACGAACATGAGTATTTCAAGCTACACAACCTATGCATAAATTGCATGGCTATTTGTAGGCTAGTCTTTATTTTAAATTCATGTTCACCACCCTCATTTTCACCATCCCTTGGCGAATTCGAGTATTGAAACGATTAAATTGAACGCAGGTTATCATTTGCTTCATACCTTCGAATAGAGCACATCGTACCTATAAACAGACAGTATTATAACTTTTCAGTAAAAGCATCTTTACATCTATCAAATATGCTTTTGGTGCTTATCGGACTTCCTAAAATCATGGGAATCCCATTAACTATCCGATATGTAATGCCATTTATTACAATGAAGACAATTTTAACATATTTAATCACACGACTCAAATGATACGAGTTTAAAGTCCATCATATCGCATAAATACACACAGTTTAACATTGTTTGTTGGAAAATTATATTTTATCAAATTGAAACGAGGATGCTGTGTAAAAAACAAAAATATCTGTATTTGTTATCAGTCAATACTTTGTGTGCGGGCTTTATAACTATTAAGTGTTAGAAATACTACTTATTATCAAACGTATTGGTGGTATACGTCTCACGCCACAATTAATTTTCTAAAAAGCGTAATGCCTTAAGGATAAACGGAATAAAAGAGCCTGCAGCTCTTACTTCAAGTTAACGTCTCACACCACAATTAAGTTTCCATAGGGTCCCATCGTAATGTTTTGTTCGTGGCATAGAGATACAAAAAAAATACAACGTGTCTTTATGCTTACATTCTTCATTGATCCAATATCTGCAATTTAAAACACAATTAACAAATATTTACTAGGTTAAACTTTTCTAAAATTCATGTTTGCGTGACACCTATCAAAATTTAGACAAAAATACCAGCCCGTGGTGTTTAGACCCATGATGTGTAAAATGAGGCAGAATTAGCTAAAATTCTTACATAAACATGAATTTATCTGTGGTATCTTCCTAAAATGCTGTAGATTTAGAACCTGGTAAAGATAAATCCATGTATCCTGTAAAATGTAGAAAAACGGACTTGTTTTTATCTACATCCTTCATCTGTAGGGCACGAGTATTCAAGGGAGATAATAGTGTTGTGAGACCTCAATACTAACTGAAAATGTATATACATCAATTATATGTTGAAAAGTGCCAACATTTTGATTATTGTTTTTTAAATTATTCAAGTTTTAATGACCTAGGGTATTGGTCGAGTACCTTTGATACTTTGAAAATCTGCAGTAGTAATAGCTTACTAAGTTATGCTTATATCTGTATTGGTTCTGAAAATATAGTTATTGTTTACTTAAACATGGTCTCAAGCAAAAATTCATATAATTCCTGCAATATGAAATACATTGAAGTAACTATATATACACAGACGGGATTTCTGAATAACTGTGTTATCTGTGTCCTGATATACGTACGTTCACAGATACAAGAACAATGCTTAGAGGTGACAGATGAAAGATACACGTTCTGCAGCTCTAAAGCGCAAGGTTTAGCTATGAATGATAAACAAATTAATTATGAAGCTTTTAATCGCTATACAGGAACCCAAATATAATCCCAAGGTTGCCTTTTATATAAACTATCTATACAGAAAGTTTCATGCCAATATCTCTTACCTAACTGAAGTTATTGAAAGGAAACCTTTTTTTCTATTTTTAGTAACAATGACATTGACCTTGACTCCAAGGACCACAAATGCATCCCCGAGCTTTCTTTTCATATATGCTACCAATCCAGAAAGTTTCATACCAATATCTCACTTCTAACGAAAGTTATTGAGCAGAAACCAAAGCTTTAACTATCACTGAAGGTGATGGATACCCCCGCTTAAATTTTAATTGAAATAAAGGGCCAAAATTCTGTAATAAATTAGGCAATCAACAATGTAGATGGACATAGGGTCATCAGTTGTTATGTTTATATGAAGTTTGGGAACAATCCATTCACAAGCGTTTGAAGAATTTTAAGTACCGAATATGTGTTACGCTTCGCGACTGGTCGGGATAATTACATACAATCCGGCACACTATCGTGTGGTTTCATTTGCACATAATTACGTACAATCCTGCATAATATTGTGCGATGTTTTCTACTGGACATAATTACATCAAATCCTGCACAATATCGTGCGGTTTCTAATGGACATACTTACATACGATCTTGCACACTATCGTGCGGTTTCTATTGTAAATAATTACGTACCATCCTACAAACTATCGTGCGGTTTCTACTGCACATAATTTATATACACTCTTATACAATATCGTGTGTTTTCAACTGCACACTGTTACATACAATCCTGCACACTATCTTGCGGATTCCACTGCACAAAATTGCATACAATCCTGCACAATATCGTCTGAACTTTTATTGCGCATATTTACAAAACTGCTGAACACTATCGTGCGGTTTGAACTGCACATAATTACATACAATCCAGCACAACATCGTGTGTATTCTACTGCACATAATTACATACAACCCTGCGTATATCAGTAAATACTTACTCGGGAATCGGTGTCTGCAATTAATTTTCTTCTTTAAGGTAGCCATGGACACCTGAAGCTTAGCTTTTGACCATGCGTACAAACACAGCCCTGTCACACAAATAAGAAGACCTAACCAATTCCACCAAGAGACGATTCTTGATCCGGTCATATACAACAGTACAAGTACTAGCAGTCTCTTTAAAATGTTTCCATACGCATGCCCAACAACAGAGAATTTCTTTAGAACAATGACCGTAGAAATGTACGTATACTCAACATGCAGGAGAGACGATATCACTATCAAGCAACATAGGTAAACAGTTCCTTTAGGAGCTTCGAGGAAGTTAGCTATCAGAAGCACCACTCCAAATAAACATGCAGTATATAACCAGTGCTTTGGTTTGGCTAGTGTTATTTCGCAATTTGTCATATGTCCTTGCGTAATGTAAACGTTTCTGAGAGCAAGACAAATATTAGACATAAAAGCAATGAGACTTCCGTAAGATATATCAACAACTGATACCGAGTCCTCTGCAAATACAAGAGCACCGACAATTACTAAAGGGATACTTAAGCATTGCATGACGGAAGGTCTTTCTCGAAGAAACATCCTCTGTGCTATAGCGCCGGTGAGTGGCTCCATCAGTTGTATTGCAAATGTGGACGCTGCATACGTAATTGTCATACTCCAGTTTGTAAACAATGTAGCTGTTGCATGCGCTACGAGTATGACACATCTACTGGTTTTATTTGACGATGTGCTGTCGTGAATATGTGTTAATACTAAGCACAATGCAATCTGCATTCCGGTCAAGATGAACACATTAAAGCCCATATTTGATGAGACTGAAAGTTCTACCGACTGCCGTAAAAATGTCTTCGCAGAGAAATGACACAACGCTGAAGTCAGCGTTCATCCGACAAAAACGGCAAACACCATAGATATTTGCTTGTCCATGATCTACAAGATAAAAGTACAAGAACACTTTAATAATAATAATAATTGTAATAATAATAACAATATAATAATAATAATAATAATAATAATAATAACAATAATAACAATAATAATAATGATAAATTCGTTATGTCATGAATGTACAACTCATTAAGATTATACAAACAATTGCATAACACTTTCCATAAGGCCCAATAACAACAGCAACAATACTAATAAACAATATCAAGTGAATGCACGCATATAACATTAATAATATGTTAGATGCTGGCATACAAAACAAGCACTCACACAACTTAATTTGAGCAGAAAACCTGTTATCTTGAAATAGAAATAGTTTATAATTGTATTTGAAAGCTTACATAGAAACAGAAGTTCGGATTTTCTCTGAGATTGAATTCCAAGTTTGCATGGCAACATAGGTAAAATATTGTTTTAAAAAATCGGATTTAGGTCTAGAATGTTTAATGTCATGTTTAATGCATGATCTTAAATTATATCTGTTATTTTCAGAAAATGTTATTAATTTACTTATGTATATTGGTGTAAGTTTCTGAATGGCTTTATAAACTAAAACACCTACTTGAAATTTGCATCTTGTTTCAAATGACATCCAATTTATCTCATTGAAAAGACGTGTAGAAGGT
This sequence comes from Cyrtodaria siliqua, assembly GCA_037043455.1. NCBI lineage: Eukaryota > Metazoa > Mollusca > Bivalvia > Adapedonta > Hiatellidae > Cyrtodaria > Cyrtodaria siliqua. The sequence continues at coordinate 70,481 of JAWPHD010007544.1, read as the reverse complement.
GTATATCAAGTTGTTTATCAAATTCCAGCGTGTAATGCTTTTTTGTAAAGTAGCAACTCTGTACAATTTGATTTAGTACAATTACTCCAGAGGATAGAACCATAATCAAATATTGGACTAAATATGCATTACAGAAAAGCTTTTTGTTCGTATCAAGTGTCAAGTATTTAGATATTCGTCTTAAAAGAATGAATTTACAAGATATATGATTACAAAAGTTGTTTATCTGAACATCCACTTTTAGATGTTGATCTATTGTAATTCTGATCGAGAAGTTTTCGAGGAGACACTGATTGCATCAGACAATTATCTATCGAAAGCGTGAGTTTTCGAGTATGGGTTATTTTATATTGTGAATCTAATAGCATGCATGTAGTTTTTTGGAGCATTTATAACCATGCTATTTATACTGCACCATTTATTATGTTATTTAAATCTGTTTTAATTTGCTCTCAGTGGATGACACATCCGGACCAGTTGTATGTAGCGTGGAGTCATCAATATACATTCAACTGAAGCTTCATTGGAAGTTAAAGGTAGATCATTTACATAAATGAAGAACAAAAGTTGTCCTAGGATGGAGCCCTGAGGGACATCTGATTTGATGATTCTCGCCTAAGATTGATACTGACTATTTGTGTCCTGTTAGAAATATATGATTGAAACCGCCGTACTGCTAAAGGCGAAAAATGATAAAGATGCAGTTTGTATAATAGTATCTCATGATCAACCATATCAAAAGCCTTTCAAATGTCAAGGAAAACACTGCCAACAACAAACAAAACACTAAATAGCTAATTAAGGAACAATAATGTCTGATGTAGATGTAGTGGAAAAAAAGCTTTCTGCGACAGTAGTCTGTTAGTATAAATTTAAATTCAAAAATACGGTTTCTAAGTTCACAGATCATTCTATTACTATGTTAAGCACATTTGAAAATGGCCGATATCCAACTGCTTACATGTAGCAATATTTTGCTAATTATGGCATAACCCAAAGAACGTCTACACAGAACTATTTTATTTTATAGTTTGCTCAGATTTAAGCTCCTCTATAAAATAGTTAATCTCCAACCGACACCCCAACCAGTCAACCACCAATCGTCATGCTAAATGCGCCTTTTTGGGACATACATAGACGTTTGTACAAACACGTATGAAATGATAAATTAATGATTTTTGAACTAATTCAAAAAAATGAAGTTTTTTCCAGTATGTTCGTTTTCATTTCATGGATTAATTAACATATGAAATAATGAATGTAAACATATAATATGATAACTTTCGGTTGAAAAAATAACACTTAAAATGTTGGATTATAGAATATTTAAAAAAAAATCTTTCATTTGATATTCCTTCAATTTCCTATATCATGCATATACTACCTTTCACGGAGTAATAAATAAATAAATTGATACTTTGTGTTTTTGTCAGAAAGATAGAAAATACAACTAAAATGATGATGTGTGGGATAATTCAATATCATTTATTTTAGTTAATCCCTACTTGGTTAAGACTCCTATGTAGCATTTTGAAAGGCATTCTTTTAAACGTCGTTCTTCGAGGCTGCATTTTGTACAGATATAGTCCTCATACATGTTTAGTATCCATCTACAATATGTACATAATACAGAGACAGCGGGATTCAAGTTGCCTACACCCATACCGATTCAGGCCATACCTGCCACGCAACACTTAACAGTGTTCGGAACATAGAGGACGTGGGCTTACATTGACCACTCCCGTACATATACAGTCCATGTTAACACAAAGAATACGCACGTATTGTATTGCACATAGTAGACGCAACAGGCTTCAAGCTGCCATCACCCATGTGTTGTACAGTACATAGAGACAGCGGACTTTAAGCTACCCACAATCATACAGGTATAAGTCATACCTGTCATTTTACACAAATGTACTTACAATATATCGTACAGAAGAACCTAGAGACAGTGGTCTTCAAGTTGACCACAACTAAACAGATACGGGCCATACATATTATTTAACACGCAAGACAACAATTGGATTGTATTGAACATAGATGCAAAATGCTCCAAGTTGCACCTAGCCACGTATTGTAAATACTGTAGAGGCAGAAATATAACACTAGCCAAACCTTCTTTATACACAAAACTATATACCCGCGTATTGTACAGAAGAGCATAGAGACAGTGGGCTGCAATAATAGATGCAGGCCATACGTGCCATACTAACACGCGTGTATATTTGTATGGAACAAGAGGTAGTGGTCTTGACGTTGCCCGCTTTCAAACAGATACAGACCATACCTGTCATGTTAACAAGTTAGAATACCCACGTACTGTACAGAACATAGAGTCAAAAGTCTTCCAATTACCCACTTCCGCACAGTTTCAGGCCGTACCTGTCATGTTACACGTAAGACCACACCTACCTAATGTGCAGCACAAATACACAGCAGGTTTTAAAATACTAAATTCAATAAATGTACAGGCCAAACTCAAGATGGCTTATATCTCGTTGATGGAGCGGGGAGTGGAATAATAACGACTGTTTTGATTTCAAAGTTAGTGTATGCGATTTTTAACTTTCGTTTTTGCATAACACATGCTTGTAGCTGTGACATTATACGCATTTAACTGATGTGTATGTTGATAAATGTTGATTAATGTATTAATGCAAATATGGATATAAAAATCGAACAGGAAAAGTAGCATTCAAGGACTACAGTCAACCACAAACACACACAGAAGCAAAGAACAACTTTAAAGATGAATAAAATGACTAATTAGACATCACAAACACAAAAGGGTTGACAATAGGGCTACCGCCTTGGAACAGTGAGTGGCGAAAAAGGCCGCTGGGATGTTCCAGGATGCACCAAACCTCACACTTACCCTATTGTCATCCCAATAAAACGGTACAGTGTAAATAAGGAAATCCCCGCCATGAACTATTCTCTAATCAACAAGGCAGCATTAATAGGCAATATAAGTAAAACACAAAGATGCTCATGTATATACAAAGGAAAGCCACAAAAAAGGTACAACAAGAGGAAAAAACATTGAGGGCACGACAAGAAAAGATTGTAGACAAACATCAAACGTCAAGTATCATTTAATTTATACGTCTTAATTTTATGGAAATGTTGACCTATAAAAGAGTATGATAATGGACCTTTGGAAACGGCAGAACACGACACATACAAAATATTGCAGTCTCGGTTTGATTGAGACTGTTCATGAACGGTAGTGAAATATGCTAGCTACCGCTCACGCCCTCTAGTCCCGGGTTGAGCAGAAATCAACAGTACATAAGTAAAGATGGTATGGACATTCAGATAACAATTATATCATAGTTTTGCATCAAATATCGCATTACCTTGCATCAACTTATAATAAACAACAATTGACTGTCGTCCTTGAATACTGCTTTCCCTGTCCGATATTTTTATACTTCTTGCAATTAACTTCAAACACTCTTAATATAGAAATATATACGAGAGGTGTTCAACTTATAACGTAACACTTTCATTTTGTAACTGTATCAAATATATTGACATTCTCGTCAAATATGTTTATTTTAATTTCAAGACGAATGATATCCTTCGATATAAAATATTATGACATGAACTTTTATGTGCTTCCTAATTTTGCTGCATCCGTATTTTTTAATAAGGGTAGAGAATCTTCAAATATAAAAAAAAATGCAATACAATTTAACAAAAATGCTTGTAAATTGTCGTTTAAGGTTATAATAGTCTGATATGCCCATGTATGAAGGAAAACATTTGGAATATTCATTTCTTTTCTTAATCGTCGGTTTTCAAGATTTCAACGAAAATTAACATGAAATTTGACTTTGAAAATGACTGAATTTTTGAAAACTTCTAGTTCGAAACATCAGCTACATGCTTTTTGTATTATGATTTCCTCCTCTATAAAAAATAAGTTTCATTATTTTCATATAGGAAAAGAAAGAAAAAATATATAACTTAAGATTTAGGGGCAAAAAACACACATTTGCAAATAATGATGGAAAAAAAAATTATGACCAAAAATATCTTTATATGGTATGTGATAATACAGGTAAAATAACTATCCATTTTTTATCGTACAAAATATGAATACAATGCTTTACTATTTTGGTTAATTTATAAAATCATCGCTAACATACCAGCAAACTGTTCTATCATTTTTATTTTCTTAATATTGCGATAAAATTCGAACTTTTAATTCAACATTTATATTTTTGTCTTAAATAAGACATACGATCACATTTAAATTGCAAACACAGTTTTAAACAATTATGATATGCATTTTGTGGAATTATTTGGTTTAAGGTAAAACTCTACCGCAAAAGAAACATTTAGGCTTAAACTTGGAAAATAGCATGCACCTAATTCAAAATGTAATTTAAAACGAACCGCGTGAAATTGGAGATTATTTTTAAATGTATACGTTCTACATAACAGTTTTACATAATTAAATCACGCATTTTTTATGATAATCACTTCCGCTGAAAAAATAGCATCTTAAACAAAAGTGTTATGTTATAAGTTGAACACCTCTCGTAGAATATATATTGATATCTAACTCTCGATATAGAAACAACAATATGTATAGCAATATAGGAGACTAAGCCACTAATCAAACCACGTGCAGTCATAGGAACAAGCGTACATGACGACGAACAATTTGGAATATATGGGTGGAGTCCCAAAGGATATTCTGAAAACCACAACAGTCACTTATGATTATGTACACGAGGTGTTAAACTCATAACGAAACTTTTACATTTTGTAATTATATTAAATATCTTGACCTTCACCCCGAACATCTTCCGTATATATATATTCCTTGATAATTCTGAGATTTTCTGGAGTTGTCTAGGATTGAATTGAATTGTTTCAATTTAATTATTTATTTTAAGATGTTGCACAACTAACAAAATGCATGCACTTCTAATTTGCAGTGAGCAGAATGTGAGAGTGAACAAAGCCATGCATGTACAAGACCTCTAGAGTCAAACCCTAGGTAAGTTATGACATTGTAGGTTATGACATTGTAAACTATAAACATATTTGTATGTATATTAATAGCTCTGACATAAATATTGTTCTAGGAAATATACAGCATCTCTGTATTTAGTATATATATGAGTGGATCAATTCATTATTTAGCAATGTTTGACTAAACTATGTTACTGTAAAGTTGACATGTATTATTGTTAATATGTTAAATATATGTAATTCTACTTATTATTAGATGTATGTATTTTCAGGACCGTACATATATACGTAAAGAGCAAAATATGTACAGAGTGATTTTAGTCTGATCATCACTGACCGTTCCAAGGCGGTAGCCCTAGTGTCAACCCTTTTGTGTTTGTGAGGTCGTTCATTTTTATTATTACTTTTGCCTTCTTGTTTGTCTGTTTGCATTTTTGTTTCTGTGTTTTGTGGTTGACTGTCCTTCTTGAATGCTGCTTTCCCTGTCCGATCTTTTTATATGTCTTTATACTGGACGATTAGTATAACCTGCTATACCACATGAATAGCCCAGATATAACAAGTGCTTGCAGATTGTCGTGTAAAGTTATAATATTCCGATAGATCCATATTTGAACGTAAATAAATGTTGAATATGTATGTTTTGCTATTTTTCGATTTTCTCGATTTACATGAAATTCAGTACTTTATAAGTGATCAATGTATGGCAAAGCTAGTTCAAAACATTAGCTACAGACATTGTTTTGATTTCCCCTCTATACAAATAAGTTTTAACACTTTATTATCAAAATAAATTTGAAAAATATATATATTATTTAGGATTTGGGGACAAAACATATTATTGACGTAAAAAAAATACATTTTGAAAAAAATATCTTTATATGGCATGTGATCTACAGCAAAAGTAACACTAGTTATCATTTTGTCTGACAAATTTAAATAAAATGCATTTTTTTGTTAATTTATAAATGCTTTATAATGCTTGATAATGCTTTATATAATGGCGTAAATTACGAGAGAAATGTCCTATTATATTCCATTTTCATGATATTGCGATAAAATTCACACTTTTAATTCAGCTTCACAGACTCAATAAAACCCAGTCTGCTACATTTATCTATTGTTTTTGTTTGTTGTTTCCAATGGATCCATTTGTCAGTATTTAATAGCTTTGTCTAAAATGAAACTTTTAAATTAATAAACACAGTTTTTAACAAATAGTATCTGCATTTAATGGAATGATTTCGTTTAAGTTAAAACTCTACGCGAAATAGATGGTTTAAAATTTGAAAATAACATGCAACTAATTACAACTTTGAATTAAAGGAAACCGCGTGAAATCTGAAATTATTTTAAATGCATCATATAATGACGTTTTCACATAATAAATAACGTATTTTTTTATGAAATTCACTTTGGCTAAAGAAACAACTCTGAAACAAAAATGTTACGTTATAAGCTGAACACCTCTCGCATCATAAACGTGGATATTTTAACAAAAATGGTATACAATATTGTGTTCCTTACCTTGTCATATCATGAAAAAAACACCCTGTTAACTTGTTAAAAGAAAAAATAACGGACGGTCACATTTGACAGATGTCGCATCTGACGTATACAGACCATACATTCTTAAATATGCATGATTTAGTAAAATAATTGTTGTAAAACACAAGCTTATTTGCTCTTATTCTAAAACATATTTTGCCTATAATACATGTGAAAAAAGACATTACAAATGCATTATATGTAAAAATATAAAGCGCTTTTTTTCTAAGGAAAATTGTGACATATGAGTGGTTATAATGTTGTTGTTTTTAAGGCCATTTATTTAAAATTAGTAGCATACAGAAGTATCTTGATGGGTAAATACGATGTGAAACCAAAATCGTGTTTATTGTGTTTCTTTCATTCAAGGTTATTTACATAACATGTTTATCGTATTGAACGCTTCTGTACAGTTCTATGACGTTCTATAACTGTATAAATACGGCCTTTTGGGGTTGATAGTTCAGTTTAGTATTTGTTTCAGTATTTATTTCAGAGTTCAGTATAAAGATTAAAAAAACATTGTGAACATATTGGATTTTGCATTCTCTATTAAAAGTGTACATATCTCTTTTGAAATAGAGAAATAATAAGCAACATCTATGACAAGAGATATGAGTTCAATTTTGATATAACATTGTTAATTATCACCTCTTAGATGTCGATGTTTCTTGAGAAACCTATTATGGGGTATATGTTTTATACATAGCTTTAAATTTTGTGCTGTTGATTTTATGAATATTGAGTTCTGCTCAACCCGGGGCTAGAGGGCGTGAGCGGTAGCTAGCATATTTCACTACCACTCATGAACAGTGTCAATCAAACCGAGACTGCAATATTTCGTATGTGTCGTGCTCAGCCGTTTCCAAAGGTCCATTATCATACTCCTTTTTTATGGAATACCTATACATTACTACACATCATAATTAGCGAGTGGCTCACATATATTTACTAGATAATATTTTGGTTGTGTAATGATAATTGTATAAGATTGTTGTGTTAATGAACCGACATCTAAAAGTATGTATTAGTACAGCCTAAGCCTCCCGGAGTGGAGCTAAGCCTTTTGGGTGTGTAGACGATATAGATGATTCGACGCATAACGTAACGAGCGGAACATGGTCAGGTTCTCATAGGAGCAACAACCCCCGGGACACGTGGTGGGCCCGTCATCAGACCTCACTAGATGAACTTTACCCCACAATATCGGTGGAGGTTATTCATTGCGTCATCAACCCTAATAGTCGCGCATCATGTTCATGAGCTCTCGCGCATCAAATACATCGCGATAGATCATCATTTTTTGTAACGTTTGTGAATATCAACATTGCTTAAACAACATTTTAGTGTCATATATAGTCAGTCGACACATTCAGTATTTGTGACAATACTAAGAACGTCTTATACGCTCATGAGAACAGTCTTTTTCATATTCGCTTGTTTTTCTTGATAATTGTATATATATTTAACATATTTTAAAAGTTGCATTAAACTTATGTAAATGGTTTAAAACATATTTTATTGCATTTTTTAACAAAGTATGCAAATGGGTCGGGCCACAAGTTCTTACAACATTAGTTACGGCCCTTTTACATTATGTAAATGCAGTCACCGACATTGATTCTTTCCTGTGTTAGTCCCAACCACTAGGGTCATCTTTCGACACTCTCTCAGGCGTTGAAATAGTCTTATTATAATGCATTTATGCACGATTTATTGGTGAAGATATTGCAATAGACATTTCAAGGAAAAAACGTCCACATATAAATATCATGTAAAGTTTCAATCAAGGTACTCATACAGTTTCAGCGTTATAGATGTGCGGTGACAAGGAGGATCGAAAAGAGTGTGAGCGAGCGGCAAAATGGACAGATACCGTAAGCTGCGAAATTCCGTTCAACGGCAATCTGACGGCGTCTTCACGTTGATCTTTACGTGAACGTTGCATCAAGTTTACCAGCTTTAACAACATTTGACAAAACTACTGGATACTTGATGAATGATGAATCGTGGTGAAATTTATGTAGAAAATGGCAAGTGTATCTGAATACACATTCCACGACATGTGCATCAAATGCATAAGTTAAATTTTGTATTTCACGTTTTACGCACCAGTAATTTTTTAATATAAAATATAGTGGAGTTATCGATGACGATTTTCAGTCACTTGTAAATTAACAAATATTATTTGAAAAAGCAGAAGTACTAATATCACCGTGTATAATCGTAACAAAGGATATTGCTACCACTGAATCGGTGAAAATATAAAATTTGACGTAGATAAACGTCAACAACCAGCAGAATATCGATGTTATAATAAATACGCGCCATTGCTGAAGCTTAAAAGGTATAGTAAGACTTTTTCAAGTATTTTATCTGTTCATAAAGCTGCCAGTGAAGCATAGAAAATACAGCCTTGGTTGATTTCCAGAGTGAATCAAACATGACGGTTGTACTTTCATTTTTGACGATTGATATAATTGTATTCACAAATCTTTTAGATAACGGCATTTACATGTATAATCTGTACAGACGGTGAGGCTTTTGTTACCAAAATATAGCATTTTAATATTTGTTTGCTGTTCTGTTTATCTAAATTCTTCAGAATTACGTTTATGTTAGAAGGCCGGTGTACGGAATATTGCTTTCTGTCACTGAATCTGTGTACGGCGTATTGACACAAGTGTGTACGGCATATTACATTTAAATCTATCCGTACATGTCGTTTGCAGGTGTTTTTGTGTGTGAGTTAGGCAAAGATGTATAATACCAAATGTAAAGCTTCAACTATCCGGCACAAAACTCGTTTTAAAGTCGGACTGGCCTTTGTTTTTTAGAAAAAAAGGTTGATATATTAGCCAAATGTTATGCTCGCAAAATTGATCGAGTATGTCGATAAAGAGACACGTAATATCGTGAACTAATCCAAACTACATTTAATAAAAGTTCTGATGGAGTGCACTTATCTATTTTCTGTTGTTGTTTTTCCCACTGAACTGCAATAAAAGAATAATGTGCAAACGCGTATTGCATTGAAACAACCATAATATGTTAACGTGAACCCGGACTGGCTCAACTATTATTAAATGTAGGTTGGATAAGTTCACGATATTACTCATGTCACTTTATCGACTTGCGTCATGTTACCGTGTCGCAGTGTCGGTCAACATCAAAGCGTCAGTAGAACAGCTCACTCGCTCTTCCTGTTAAATCATAATGTGTAAGAATCTGGAATTCTAAACATCGTGTAATCGATACACGTGTATGCTTATTCTGCATGTAAACAAAGGGTGAACTGGGATAAGGTACTTCCATTTTATATTGTGTGCGCCGTAAAACTATAAATAAAAGGTATTCATTGCATGTGGTATTTTTACGGAACGTACATGTTGTCAGACAGGATCCATTTCAGGATTCACTACTTGTATGCTATATTATAGACAGAGATATTGAAAAGCTACCGGATACAGTGAATTGATATGGTTAGTAGTGCGTTAAAGGGAGATAATGTAATCCGAAACGGTGACTTCGTGTGCGTGCGTTCATGTGTGCTAATTAGGATATATGAATACATAAATGTAACCATTTTCTTTTCACAGATGGATCTCACCTCCCAGGCTTAGGACATACCCGGCGACTTAGTGGAGACAGTGACAGAGTTTGCATGCGAGTGTGGATACAAAACCAAGGACAGACGTAATTTCAGGAAACACACTAAACGACACATTTCTGTCACTCCTGCCCAGACCAGAGTACTCCACAGAAAGAGTTGCAGCCATCCACTAAAGTACAACGTGTGTGTGACCAATGTGGAAAAAAGTTCAAAAGTAGATTCGGTCTAAAACTACATGTCAAAAATTAGCAGGAGCTGCACTTTAAACAAACGCGCGGCATGTGTGGCAAAGGCTATTCAGTACCGATTTCATTGTTCTCAGCATATGAACACTAGTATTGAGAAAATTTAATGTAACGGCTGCAAAGTCGACTTTTTTCTCCAGGCTCTTAGAAAAAACATATGAAACACTGCGCGACAAGTACAGGTCCCAGTACTAAGGAATATAGATGTCAACAATGCGCATCTTCATTTTACCTTTAAGGCAGGCTACAAAAGCATGTAAAAGAGATGCATGAAGATCCCTCAAACAAGGTATAATTAAAATACAATGAAACGGTTTGAATTTAACCATTACTACTGTTTGTATAAACATTCCAGTTATTTAAATATTAAATAGCCTCCCAACCCACCTCCACACACACACGCAGTGGTAAGAGATACATGCTGTTTTTGGTCTTGTTGTCTGTCACAAACCTTGTACGCGCGATTTTGACGAAATATAGTACACAGTAGCAGTATGATGTTTAGTTGAGCATATATATTCGATGATCTATCGTGGGAGGAGACATCTCTTTTTCAACAAATAAAACTGATTTGTTTTTAAAATTATCATGTATGCAACATAATCTTGTTTTAGTTATACAAATCACATTTTGGTTTAGTCATAAACTGTTCTAGTCCTAAACCGTTCTAATCGTAAACCGTTAATTGATTGTTTTGTTATTATGTTTCATTTTTGAGATGATCAGTGGTGGTTCCAGCTGAATATCCTTAATATAATTGAGAGACAGAGAGGTAGACAGACCGACAGACACCAGACAGACGGACGGACAGACACAGAATCCTTATTATAATTGAAAGGCAGAGATAGAGAGAGAAGACAGACAGACGGACAGAGAGAGAGAGAGAGAGAGAGAGAGAGGGGAAGTTTTCATAAAGTTGTTTCCCTTTAATTTTTAATGAAAAGAGTAGGAATTATTGAAGCAGTGTGTAAGTTATGCAATTGAGACTGGGCATGAAAATAGCTATTTCGATTGTTGTTTATGTTTTTGTTTTGTTTTTCACTTAATCGTTTAATCTTTTAAACGGAAATTATGTTGATCTAACATTGCACACATTCAAACTTTAATGGATAGTAATAAAGATATATCTGATTTCCTTTCCTTTTGGAATTTCCTTTGGACTTTGTCATTTTATAGGGTCTGTTTGTACCAATTTAACCACCAGTGCATAGTTTAGCTGTGTATATGCTTTTTTAAACCAATAACGCGCACATTTATGGCACGAACTACATTTCAAACAATTAACAACATATTTATGACCCATTCAATTGTTTATTGTATTTTCAGTTTGGCTTTATCTATACTCATACTCTTTTTGTATGGATGTGCTAACTTTGCCAAAGCCATAATGTATACTTAAGAAATTTTGCATATAATAGGACTCATTATGACTAATATATTACCTACACATTGCAAGTACCTTCCTTTCTTTCTGAGTGAGGTTTCATTTGTATCAACTCTCTCTCTCTCTCTCTCTCTCTCTCTCTCTACACGTTGCGTTCACAACTGTCAAATATATTTGATTGTTTGTGGGTTAGAATTTTGCTTGGAACACTATTTCAATAGGTATCATTCAATGTTTATCATCTCTCTCTCTCTCTCTCTCTCTCACTCTCTCTCTCTCTCTCTCTCTCTCTCTGTTGCGTTCACTATTGTCAAATATATTTGATTGGAACACTATTTCAATAGGTATCCCTGGGCGAAAGAGAATCACTTATGTTCGTCATTAAAATAAGTTCCCAATCGTTTGTGGGTTAGAATTTTGCGTTCGTCACACTTATGGAATTGTCTCACTGGTGCCACGCCTCTTGCTGCTTGATCTGGCCCTTCGATAGTCACAATCCGTCTGTTTGTTTTTCGTTTCGCCCTCTCCTCGGCGTCAAACTGATGGTTTCTAATGATAGAAACAAACATTTTAAGAAAACTACACGAGACATTATTAACTTACTGTCAATATAACACATTTCAATCCACCTGAATTAGGAGACCACCTGCTTTTAGAGATGACCATTTCCGATGGCCCATTGTATTTTATTCATGTGTTAAGTTTCCACTTTTTGCTATTCCATTTACTGACCTAGTAATACAGGGTTGACTGTTTACTAAATGTGATAATAGCTGCTGAGATAGGATTATGACGTTCATTGTACACTTTCCGTTGACGCTCAAGGATTGTCAACGGTTCCTCGTCAGATGTTTGAAATGCCAGTTTCGCCCACTACAGGGGTATACAGCCCTTTCTGAAACAGTACAAACAATACATCTCTGATCATTTTTTCTGATTTCATACTGTATCCTTTGAATGCGTAGCCAACTAGAAAGGCATGTGGCAATTCTGGTTTGTACAGCCTGTCTAAATCACTCAAAAGCAATACCAGTACTTCACTGGCCTTCAGAATGCAAATATTGTGACTATTTTTTACAACCTCATTGCAACGAAGCACCGTTTTCTGTAACCCAGAAATTACTTCACCTCGTGCACTTCACTGGAACTGCGTTCATCAGAATGTCTTATTTTTCCCGGTTTCTTTGAGCTATGTGTACATGGCAGTGCATGTTTTGACGTTATCTCTGCAACGAGAAAGACCTTTGACTTGATGTCTTCACCAATTTTCGTTTTCAAGTTCGGCATGTTAATACTAAGTTTTTTCGGTATCTTACCCTCGGTAACGAGTTCAATCTCAATGTAAATATCATCCCAAAGGCTTTTATCTAAATACGTCTGGTGGATTGCCATCGATTCTGTTGAATATGAAACTTAAACGTATCCAAAATATGAGGATTTTGTGTTTGAGAAGAACTCTTGTCGGCCCTTTGCAAATACACAAACACATGTTTGGGATTTTTAACACCAGCCGTTATTCTAAATACGGATTCAGTTGCTTCAAAACGTCCGCTCTCTTGTATCATTTAATGGAGGTAAGTCCATCTTGTTGATGTCAAATGATTTGCCATTACGTAACTTAAACCATCTGAGTTAAATATCATTCTAGGTATCCACAAAACTAATTTAGTAATAACTACTCGGCCATCATCACCACTTGATTTGAAAATTAGCACATTATCATCTGTCAGTTGCAAGCTGATTTGAATCTGACTACGAGGAAGCATGTTTGTGTCCAAACCTCCAAAGAAGGAATATTTGTTTAATGGAATTATAGAGTTAACTTTTTGATTAGTTATGATTAAAGCATGGCAAGCAGTAAATCCTAGGTTATAACCAGCTTGATCATCTCGAGATTCTGCATCAGCCGTATTATCTAAATAAAATAATTCATTTGTTCCGGTTGTCTTTACATAATCGTCAGAAATTTCAAGCAAGCTTTTGACATTAACAAATCTGTGAAGATTATTTCTATCGTAAACTATTTTTCCATTTTGCTTTACTTGCATTTGATCAATCAATGAAGCTGCATCGTTAATTAAAGCAATTCTGTCAGCGTCTGCGAAGGAGCCCATCAGCAAGTTTATTTACTTGAAAACTGATTTCAAAATATGCGTTATACCAATCAAAGTAAGAACTTCTGTCATTTAGTGTAAACTGATAACCACTTTTCATTTGCCTGGTATTATTTCCTGGTTGTTTTATGGGGGTATCTCACTGAATAGGTACATGTTCATACCTGGTATTATATTTATCACTTCGAAACATCTATGTTTTTGTATTGACATCTTCTTCAATTATATCATCAGCCGCAACGCTAGCTACATCTTTTGTGGCAGCCTTTGTAAGATCTTTTAAAATCATCTCACCTTTTGGTTTAGGTTTAATAACTGAAACTAACTTATCAGCGGCCATTTTTCCTACTTCATCCCCAAGTTTTTTAGAATCACTTTCTAAGATTTGTTTTCCAGCAGTTTCTAATGCTTTCTTGCCTGCTGTTTTCACAGACTCACTAAATATCTTTGATCCAACTTTTGAAAAAATGTCAAATGTAACAATTCCAGTTAATCGGTCAACTTGAGTTTATGTTCCCGTACTAGTGTCATAAACGTTTTTTAAACGTGCCATATAACTAATGTTACATTAATTCCTTCAAAACAAATCGAAATGATGTGTGGACACCATTAAGATTAATAATCTTACCAGAGAAATCGGTAATGTAAATATTAATACTGTTAATGATTGTTTTGTTTACTTCGCAGAACCCGACTCTTATCGGTTCATCTTTGAAAGGATATGATCTCGTAAGATCAGCTGTACTTATTTCATAAATGACATCCCCGTATGATCCATCAACAATAGAATTACTTATCAAATCACAGTGGATATACAACGTATCGATAGAATTTGTTATGTTTGGTGTTACAGTTCCAAATTTAGTTTCCCTGATAACTGCATCTTTGTCAAACCCGATCAAGGCGTGAAAGTTTGTTTCTCTTAAATCAAGCATGAAATTATTATGAATGGTAACTAAACATTTGAAACTTGATAAATTAAACTCAATTCTTATCGAGACAGGTAAGTCATCAGTTAAATCATTGTTTACAGTCAATGCTTCTTTTATGTAATTATCAATATCGGCATAACTGTAATTTCCATTTGCAAAACTAATAGTTTTCCGATCTGTTCCATTGTGGTACCTTATCACTTTGTTATTAAAATCCTCACTAATATTATACCATGAGTAAGTCATGGAATTAATCTTATCAAGTCCAATGCCATACTGTTTGTTCCTGCCTAATATTAATGGTCCGTCAAATACAGTTGTAAAATTACTCGGTGTGTTTGAGCTATTAATTATTGTCGCTTTTTCTGATGATAATACAATTTTTTGTTCCATTATACATATCAGTAGATACAATTAATCATCTAAATAAAATAGTTTATAACTTGATTTTTCAAAATTGAAAACATGTGTAGTGTTGTGTTTTATATCTGATCTGAAATAAATAGTAGATGGTTTGACATATAATTCAAATGTTTCTTTAACTAATCGTTTGTCATTTTTTATTATCGGGTAAAGATGCTTTGTGGTATCACCCTGCGCCGAAAAAATAAGGAATTGTTCTACATATGCTCCTGTATAAGTAAAATCTATTTCAAATACATAACGGCCTTCTTTAAGTATTTCTAATTCATTCAAATAAATTTTTTTACTAATCTTTTTCATAATATTCTTCACCTTTTATAAGTGGATTGGCTACAAAAGTAAACGCTTCGAGAATATTATTACGTTTGGTTCTTTCAAGTGGTTTTCGTGTCGGATGCGACACAAAAGTATTATCACGATTAGCATAATTTTGAATAATACTTATTCCATCTGTCGTGTATTCGATATGTAAAATCCGACTCAACTAGTCAACTTTTACTTTCAGCCCATCAATCATACCAATAACTGCTGTGTGACGGATATCAGACTTTTGATTATGCTCTTTAAGAAAAGCGATTTCACTATCAAAAGCTTTGCTTCTTTCATCCTGAGCAGCTTTCAATTGCTTTGAAGCATCATCAATAGCAGTGTTAAGTTTATCAGTGTCAACCAGTTTGCTTAGAGCAGTCTCCAGCGACTTACGATCAACCGTTTTCTTTTTGATGTCCTCAAACTCTTTGCTGATATCAGCAACGTTGGTGTTTATCTGCTCATTTTAATATTTTAATTTGAGTTATTTCGGTAGTAAAAGCAGTTCTCATTTGTTTTGAAGCATCAGCAATAGCAGTTTCTAGTTCATTGTTATCAACCATTTGTTTATTGATTTCTTTGATTCGCTCATTAATACTGTCAACACCAACTTGTATTTTCTCGCCTAACTTTTTATAAAGCTCACTATCATCTTCCAATCCATCTTCTTTCATTTCTAACTCTTTCAAAGCATCACCCAAACGCTTTATTTCATCTTTCAATCCGTTTTGAATTTCAATCATTTTCTCACGGTTTGCTTGTAACTTTGTTTGTATCAGACTTAGTTTATCTTCAACACCCGTTGTCAAATTTTTCATCATATCTGGAATTTTATCAATATTATAATCACGTATGATTTTTGCTACTCTTCTTTCAGTAAATTGATTTGTTGCTGCATCATCTGCTTTATCTGGATTGCCAACATTGATAATTTTATTTTTATTCATGTCAAGTTCACTTCTCAAAACATTTTCCTGGTTTTTGCCTTTGTTAAGATAATTAACCAGATGTTTTTGTTTTACATACTCAGACAGCACAATACCAACATTTGTCATATTAACGCTGCCAGTAGTAACTTCCTCACCAAGATCATTAAAAAGTCACATTATATATAATATGATTAGATTACATTTTGCCGTTGAAGTTACGCTTTATTAACTTCCACGGGCGATCCAGATACAGAAAGTCGTACTGCTTGTCAGTTGCTTTTTTATACTGATCTTTGCTGATATTTTGTTCTCTAGAAAGCATACCAAGCTCACGATTAACTGGAGTTGCAAAGAAGATGTAATGAGAGCAATTTAGCCGAATATCTTTGGGAGTTTTGTAATACGATTGAGATAAATAAATTACACAACAATTTGTGTGCCTTCCCAAGATTAAAATAATTAATAATATCATTTTTTTTGCGCTCGCAAACATAATCATCAAAAATGACTATCTTCTGGTTATCTGAATCTAAAGTATCCACAGGGATAACTTCATCATTTGAACGTTCTAATATGTCTTCAACTGGGATTTTATTCTTTTTAGCTATCGTTTCAAGTTTTTGTGATAAGACCTGATACTTTGGCTGTTCCAAGTTTTTAGCAAACAAGTACATTTTGTCATAGTAAACTAAAGTTTTTAACAACATGTGAACTAATGTGTTTGTCTTGCCAGATCCTGAATTACCACAAATTAACATTCTAAAACAACAGTCTGGCATGAAGTTCCATATCTGTAGAAAATTACTGTTTTCTGTTTTCATATCATAGTTTGGAATTTCCATTATAATAATACTTAGATAATACTTGTCTTAACTTATCTTAACTTATCTTAATTTATCTTATTTTAATCTAACCTAATATTATACATGTCTTTGTTAAAATGGAAAGAGTTAGCAGATAAAAAGCGAAAAACGAGTGAGCTTGTTAAAGTATTTAAACCTGTAACTAGCGAAATAACAGAGCAAACAAGACGGCTAGCTGAACATTTGATTACCCGTCCGGAACGTCAACAGTTGGCTCTTCTTCCTGAGGCAAAACGTCTGCAATTACTTGCCCCGCCTGATCGTGGAGCTATAGCGCCACCACCGCCGCTTCCACCACCACTACTACCACCACCACCACCACATGTTAAAAAAACAGTTGTCAAGAAAACTGTAGATCCTAAAGACCAAGCACCGGCGGTTGATTTCATGAAGGAACTAAGGCAGTCAATGCAATCTGGATCAAAATTAAGAAAAAATCCGGAAAGAGAGCTTAGGTCAAAACCCACGGAAGAATTATATGAAAAAATCAAACAAAAACGTACATCAATTGATCGCGGGGACGAAGAAATAATAAAAGAAATAGAAGAAGAATGGGAAGAAAAAGAACTAGCTGCGGGGCCTAAGGAAACCAAACCGGTGCCTGATATTGACTTGGATGCCGGTATGTATACAGATGTGCTTGATAAGTATGGCTTCAAAACTAATTACAGGTGATAGAGATAAAGCAATTAATGGTGCTGGTAGAAAAATCGCGGGTATCGGAAATTCTAAAGCCGCTCTAACCAAAAAGATAAATAAAACAACAAATACCGAGAAGAGGGAAGACCTTAAACAAGAAAAAGAGGCTTTCCAAAGAGAGACTGACGGATTTCAGCTTTACAGAGACAGAGTTAAAAGTATGAAAGAGCATGCTTCTGTTTTTTCAGGGAAAGGAATGCAACAAAATAAAAATTCCTACAAAGTTGACAAAGATGGTCACTATGGAATGTCACAAATTGATTTACCTAAGCTTGTTGGTCATCACAAACTTATTGCCAAACAAGGAAAGCAGTTGTGTTAGACCTAAAAGTAGACCATGATTTTATAAACTTGATAACAAAACGTTACAACAATGGAAAAACGTATTCAAAGCTGTCTCAGAATGTTTTTAAGGAACTAACAGAATTATCTGATTTACCAATTCATAAAGGTTCTTCAAAGTTCAAAAAAAAATTAGGAGGTTGTGCTGATGTTGAATATTACAATAGTCCCAAAGATTTGATGGATGATCTAGAGTTAGTATGCGGAAGTATCGAAGCAGGAAATAATAGTCCACAGCTGATGAATAAAGGTATTAGCATAATCGATGAATTGTTAAAAATAGGTGAAATGTCACCCATAGAACATGAGCAACTATTTTCTAAATATTTTAATTAAATTATTGTCTAAGTGTAATTATACATGAGAACCAAAGAAGACTTAATTGATCACTTGACGCGATTTGTAGCTGCATACAGACGCAGTTATAAATTGTGCGGTATTATAAACACAACATTACAGATTGCCAGTGGAATAATTGTTTGTACTGCCGTATTGGCATTGGTTCCAGCAATTCCTGTGTTTGTAGCCGTAGTTGGTGCAGTTCCTCCAGTAGTTGCTGTATTAGTGAGTAAAACAAGAATAGCAGGAAAAAAAACATTGTTAAAAACACATCATAGGAGTTTTAAACAACTTCTATCGTATGTCCAAACAAAAACAGGACTAGAAAATGATGAAGAGGTAATTAGGATTACCTTCAATAAAATATTAGAGATTCAAAAGAATGATAACTTTACAGAACCTCTGGAAATGTATATGAAAAGATTCAAGTTAAACGGTCATGGCATTCAGTCGTAATTCAACTTGTTTCCATATCCTATCGTACTTTTCTCTGGTTGATTTTGTTTTAATCGGTTTTGTTTCTTTTTCTATTTTTAATATTTTAAATATTTTCTGAAAAATATATTCAAATTTGATTGATCTTTTTCGACCTTCTAGCTTATCCAAAATCTTTACAATTTTGTAAAACAAATCTTCAAATCTTCGTCTGGTTTTAGAAGACAAATCATATTCTGCCAAGTATTTATCTAACTGATACTTTCTGTGGTAAATAGTTTTCTGTTGGCTGTAGTTGTAACCTGTGATAAGATTATAACCACTGTGAGTGCCACAATTAAGGCAAACACGCTCATTATCAAAAACTTCACAAGTTTCGTTACAATTTATACATTCATAAGCACACTTGTTACACAGCTTGGTTCTGGTGCAATATTTACAAAGCTTTTTTTTATTAGTTGGGTAAAATAAGATGCAATCTGTGCACACCCCAGGAGGATCATAATATCTAAAACTCTTTTACACTATTTGCAATTCATTATATTATAATATAGCATTATATATTTAAATACAGACTTAAAAAATAATATCTTATGTAATATTATAATGGAACAAGTAGAAAAGAAAATAAAAAATCTTTAAGGAAGATCAAATGTCATATGCCCAAACGGTTGATTTTGAAGATATGAGCAAACTTTACAAAGTGTTAATAGTTTTTACAAACTTTCAAGATCTGACTAAAAGAATTATAACAATGACAAAACAACTAAAATTACCATGGAAAATAAAAAAAAATATATAAACAAGCTGCATGCTTTTTGTATAAAACAAATTTTTGAGGCAACTAATATTCTTTCAACCGAGGCTGCTTTTATTCCTTACTACAATATTTTGTTAGAAAAAAGGAATTAATATCATTTTGTATGGATAAATAAAAATAATATAATCTAACCAGGAAATAAATATTCTACTTAATAAAATAATTAAATAAAATAATTATAGGCTTAAAAAAATAATCTCTTGTAATATTATATAATGAGTATCCGAGAAATTGAAACATCCCCAAAACAGCATAGCACGGTTTTTAAAGTAGATATTTATAGTAGTAATGATCCGATTGTTCAACTACAAAAAGTACACTATTCTGCTGTAAAGTTTCTCAAAGCAGAACTAAAAAGAACAGGCGTATTTAAATTAAGCATTGATGTAAAACTTACTTTTAAAAAAAAGTACCAATGGATAAAGAACATAAAGGAGGTTTTCATATTATATACAAAACAGCTTACTTTGCCTCAAAGGCTGTAATAATATTAAACAAAAATCAAATATCAGAAACTTAGAGAAAGCACAGGAAGAAATTATAAATAGAATTGGCAATTGGCTTTCTGAAGGAAGTGGTTGGGTAATTGAGACACTAGACGCATACTATATAAATCGAATAAAGTATAAGCCTTTACGAGGTAGCTCTTATTTGGATTTACCAAAAGAACTTAATAATGCTAAAAAAGGATTGATAAATATAAAAAATTAAAAAGATAACGAATGCTTTAGATGGTGCCATTTGGCTTATAAATTCCCTGTCAATAATAAACCACAAAGAAGAACAAAGTACAAAAAGCATATTGATGATCTTGATTGCAAGGGAATTACTTTTCCTGTTACTATCAAACAAATCCAAAAAATAGAAAAACAAAACAACATTTTTTTAACATATTTGGATATAAAGATAATCAAGTATACCCTTTGCACATATCAAAATATAAAGCAGAAAAAAACTTGTGATATGCTTTTGATCACCGAAGAAGAAAAAAATCATTACGTATGGATAAACAACTTTAACAGTTTGATGTCTAATCAAACAGCACACAATGGAAGAAAATGGTTTTGTAAAACATGCCTACAATGCTTTACATTAGAACGTGTGCTAAAAAAGCATGAGCCTGATTGTCTTTCACTTAATGGAAAACAAGCAATAAAAATGCCAAACAAAGATGAGAAAGTTAGGTTTAAAAACTATGACATGCAACTAATGGTTCCGTTTGTTATATATGCTGATTATGAAGCAGTAAACGAAAGTA
Source organism: Cyrtodaria siliqua (assembly GCA_037043455.1). NCBI lineage: Eukaryota > Metazoa > Mollusca > Bivalvia > Adapedonta > Hiatellidae > Cyrtodaria > Cyrtodaria siliqua. Next base: position 49,236 of record JAWPHD010007544.1, on the reverse strand, counting down.
TTTCTTCAGCATCACACAATCCTAAAAAATCACATACAGAAGCATATCAAAAGCATACAGATTGCAGTTATGGGTATAAGGTTGTTTGTTGCTATGATGATCAATACTCAAAACCAGTTGTAACGTATAGAGGTCCGAATGCTGTTTAAAAGTTTTTGGAAAAAATTATAGAAGAAGAAAAGTGGTGCAAGAAAACTATGAATGCAAACTTTAAAAAAGATCTAGTAATATCACAGGAAGAAGAAGCTAGATTCCAAAAATCTAAATCATGTCATATTTGTGGTAATGGTTTTTCAATAACTCTTAAAAAAGATGACCCAGGTCGTACGGTAGCATATGAAAACTCCGTTAGAAAAGTTAGAGACCATTGTCATATAACTGGAAGGTATAGAGGAAGCGCTCATGACATATGTAATATTAATTTCAGGTTGACTAGAAAAATACCTGTTGTGTTTCATAACTTGAGAGGATATGACTCTCACTTCATAATGCAACCCATCGGAAAGTTTAAACAAAACATAAATGTTATACCGAATAACATGGGAAAGTATATGGCTTTCAAGTTAGGAAAAAGTTAAGTATTTATTGATAGTATTCAGTTTATGTCCCAATCATTAGATAATCTAGTAAAAAAAGTTCCATCGTTTCAATACATATCTCAAGAATATAGCGGTAAAAAGTAAGACTTGCTAAAAAGAAAAGGTGTTTATCCTTATGAATATATGAACAGTTTTGAACGCTTCAAGGATACTAAGTTACCCGGCAAAGATAGCTTTTATTCTCAATTAAATGATGAACACATTTCAGATGTAGATTACGATCATGCTAAAAGCATATGGAAAACATTTAAAATTAAAAATATGGGAGAATATCATGATCTGTATCGTAAGACTGATGTGCTGTTGCTGACAGATGTTTTTGAAAACATTAGAAAAATGTGTATTGAGTATTACAAATTAGATCCTTGCCATTACTTCGGTAGTCCTGGTTTAGCCTGGGATGCATGCCTTAAGATGATTGGTGTCCAACTGGATTTAATAACTGATATTGACCAATATTTGTTTGTGGAAAAAGGATTAAGAGGTGGTACGAGTTATATTGTAAATAGATATTCACAGGCTAACAATACATATATGAAAAACTGTGACAAGAAAAAAGAAAGCAAGTACATAATATATCTCGATGCTAATAACTTGTATGGGTGGGCTATGTGCCAACCGTTACCCACTGGCAACTTCAAGTGGGATGATAAGTTTGAAAAAGGAAAATCAAATTACATTGTTGAGTGCGATATTACATATCCTGAAAACTACATGACTTGCATAATGAGTATCCTCTAGCCCCGGAAAGTTTAAATATCAAAGATGAGTGGTTGTCAGACTATTGTAAAAAATTAAAACAAAAGTTTAATTTAGGACATTGTTATGTTCATAAGCTTGTTACGACGTTGAAAAATAAAGAAAAATATGTCGTGCATTTTAGAAACTTAGAATTGTATAAAAAGCTTGGATTGAAGGTAACAAAAATACACCGAATACTACAGTTCGACGAATCAAAGTGGTTAAAAACATACATAGACTTTAATACTGCCAACAGAACAGCTGGTAAAAATGCTTTTGAAAAGGATTTCTTCAAACTGATGAACAATTCAGTTTTTGGTAAAACTATAGAGAATTTGAGAAAAAGAATTAATGGTAAATTGACTCACGATGAGGAGGTTCTCTTATGCAACAAGACCTTCACTTATTTCTTGTAAAATGTTTAATAAAAATGTATTTGCCATAAACAGAATAATAGAACGATTAGTTTTAAATCGCCCTATTTATGTTGGTATGTGTATTTTAGACTTGTCAAAATATTTGATGTGTGGTTTCCATTACAACTACATTAAACACAAATATGATAAAAAAGAGAAGTTATTATTTACTGATACCGATTCCTTGTGTTATGAAATAAAAACAAAAGATGTGTATGCAGACTTTTACAAGGATAAAGAACTTTTTGATAATTGTGATTATGATCCAAAAAGTAAGTTTCATTTTAATGATAATAAAAAGGTTATTGACAAGATGAAAGATGAAACGTGTGGCATACCTATTGTTGAATATGTTGGACTACGAAGTAAACTATATTCGTATATGTTAGATAATGAGGTTAGTTCAAAGAAATGTAAGGGCGTTAAAAAGTGTGTTGTTAAAAAACAAATAGCACATGATGATTACAAAAAGATTTTGTTTACGGCAACAGAAGCTCACCATGAGATGAAAGTTATTAGATCACAAAAGCATAACATAAGCAGCTATGCAATAAATAAAAAAAGTTTATCAGCTTATGATGATAAACGGTACATACTAGATAACGGACAAGATACGTTAGCATACAGTTAATTGTAATAGTTGAGTAGCATTCAAGGGTTTAAAAATAATTATATATAGTATTATATAATTGAACAAGAAAGATTAGAAAAGGTTTGCAGAAAACTTAACCATTTAAAAGATAAGTATAGAAGAGAATTGATGAGAGGTAAGCAACTCCAAGTAGAATATGAAGTAGTTCGTGATGATTTTATGGACACCAAATAAAGGCAATTGCTGGTTGAAATGGATAATTATGAACGTGAGCTGGACGGAAACAGAGACGGGCTTCTTGAACTTAAATACAAAATAGCAAAGTGTAGGAAAATAAAATACTCCATGGTAAAAAAAGATATGCAAAGCGATGATGAAGACTACTGCCGGTTCCGTCTGACTTTGCTTAATGAGTTGCAAATGTTATGTTATTAAAATGACAAACCGGATTGATTAGTAGTATAGATACTGAGAGTATCAGGCGAGTTTCCAGAGCGGGGTTGCTTGGAAAACTGTTGAAATATGTTGGGATGTTGATTTAGGCGTGACTAACATTTATGAGAGGTACGCCTGAGTCCCACCCTGGCATAATTCACTAATTATTCTCGTTCCCGCGAGGGGAAACTGGCCTGGTACTCTCAGTATCTATACTACTGACCTTAAATTGAAATACGCCTTCCACACAATAACTTCAAAGCCGTAACACGCACTGTAACTTGTAAACTTTACAAAAATAGTACCCATGTTAAAACAACAACGCATATTGATTTTAAGCTTAGTACAGTGCGGACCTACGATGCCATTGCGTTCGGACGCTGTGGTTTCTATAGGACCCTATATAACATTTAGTAGGTCAGCTTTCAAGATCACTGTGACCTGATCATGACAAATTCCTTCTCAGCTGTTATTCACGAAGTATTTGATCAACAGTCTTTAGACGTTATACAAATAGTCCTTTCGGTTAAACAACATCCCCGTTCAGTTATTTTTGTATTAGAATGTCAAAGGTAAGGGTTATATTGACATGACACATAGGAAATGATTTTAACATAACACCTTTAGGAATCGGGCCCATTCGGCGGCGCTCTTGTTACATCTACCTATACTTTGCTTTGTTTGTCCATGTTATTGTTGTTTGTTTCGTATGGGTGTTTTTTAGACTGACTATGTTCAGTAAATGCTACAATTTCTGTTGTAGTAATACTTTTATATTCGTCACCAAGAATACCAGCCCTGACTATTAAAATATTTCAATACTGTGTCTTTGTTGTGTAAGTGTGACTGGAAGTGTTGTGCAAGGTCGTTAGTTTTTACAGTAGAAAAAAATGGCCGTTGTCACTTTCAATAAGTATCACGTTCACCGAATTATTTACAACAAAGGTTTACGAAACAAAATATTGTTGTGCGGAAATAATTTGTGTTACTATTAATACATTGATGTAGACACATAATGTCGATTAGTATGATTACAGTCGATTTCCACTGTCATATAACACGTGTTTTAATGCAAATTTAAATTAAATTAAACATAGGGGACTAATATTGATCGGGTACAGTTTTCAAGAGGGTATTAAACCCGCATCAGGTCCTTTTAATCATTTGTGCAGATTGTCTTCCCAGCAACCAAATATACATGTAACAATGAAAGACGACGAAAAACAACATAGTTTCGGGTTTTCATCTAAGAAAAACAATGTACCATAACTTACACTGAATTATCAACTAAGGGTTATTAAAATATTACCATACCAACAAACATTGCTAAATTGAAAGGGTAAAGTTGAATGTGGAACCGGTTATATGCAATCTCGAAGAACCGGGTTTAAACATAAGTGGCCTTTTTATCATTGACCGTTCCTATTTTCAACACTTTTATGTTTGTTATGTCATATCTTTTCTTTTATTAGGGCTTTCCACTTTTCAGTGGAAAACCTCTTGTGTTCGTTCTGTTTATTCTTATTATTCTTCTTCTTATTATTATTCCTTCTTCTTCTGTCAGCCACTTCTCATAGTATGAATGGTTGCACGGCGTCTAAATTTTACACAACCATATAGCTCAGGCCGGAATAGTGTCCCCAAATTTTGGGGTCATGACGTCATCCAAGATGGCCGCCACTGGCGTTTGTAGGCAAATCTTGTTATCGGTGTGTCTCATGCATTTATGATTAGGTCTCTGATAAAAAATCTAGTTCATGTTTGTAATTATTGTTTGTTTCTGTGAGTGTTTTGGTTGACTGAGGTCCATGTGTAACACTACAGCCTTGCCACTGTACTTAACCTAACAGTTACGAATGTAACACAATTGTATTAAAGTACACCCCTGTTAATCCCTCTTATAACTAATCATGCAGTGGGATATTCCTAGTACTTTTAGGTAGTTGTTGGCTAATCATCTGAACTTAACACCTGTTATTGTTTACCTGTTCTAAACTATGAATTCTGGGAAATAAGAGGTATTGCCATATTAGTGGAGACCATTCGCTGAAACGTCTTGTGGGTAATTTATGCATACAATTTGGTAATCATCATGGCGTTAACCTGTAGCTACACAGGTCGATGTACATATGTGAGGCATGACTAACTGCCGAAAAGGCAGTATGGGTAATCTTCTAGGATAATACTGAGCAAACAGGAAGTCTAGCGGAGTCGGGAGTAGAGAGTCTGGGGCCGGTGGTTAAAGGGTGAAGAGTCAGTCGATCTTGTAAGATGGATCCCCGCAGTCTAAGACAGGGTTTGGGATAAGTACTATACTATGGAAGCCAGTATATTAGGGCAGTCATCGTTACATACTAATTTGAGGATTTGAACATTTGGAAGTTTCTAAATACCTTTTTACTTTGTGATCCTAAGACATTTAATAATAGGGACTATTTAATTAGTTAACAAATGGACGTACTAAAAACCACTGTACGAAACGGATATGTTTATATATATAACAGGATTATGAATGTGTAATTATTCGGACTGTTTTATATGTACCAATAAATTATGGAAAGCACAACGCGAAGTCCGGACCTTGTTATTAAATGTATACGACCCCGTAGTGCTACACATGCTACATTTCCTGTTCAACTTTTATACATACTTTCCATAAAATCAAATATAATTCCGAAATAATTTATAACCACACTGGAGAGTTAATAGAGGCAAATACATCAAGCCTGAATAATAGAAGACAAAGAACTTATACGTATCTGCATATATGAGACTGTTGATATATGAAGAAGCACTTTATTGCAAAATAAGTAAGCCATAGGCCCATGTGATTATAATAGTTTATACATATACATATTTAATATTAATAGCATACGTAGAAAGAATAGTGTTTATGCATGTATTAACAAATATCAGATGCATCCCATATGTACAGTTTTACATGTATTTCATATTAGACAACAAAACAAAATGCTAGCATACGTTATCAGATCTTACAACATGTCAGAATTTCCATTTCAAATATCACGGAGAAGATGACTGAATATATGGAAATGTAACAATATATAAACATATTCATCCACATATTAGCACATACGATTCATACACATACAATTCAAATACAATCAGGAATGCTCTATTTCCTTTTGGATACCTGTCAAACAAGCAAATACAACTATGCATGACTATGAGAAAGAGAAAGTAGATATAAATGTCGAACGGGAAATGTTATATTCAAGGACCACAGTCAACCAATCACATGCACAGAAACAAACCGTAATTACAAATATCAATACAATGCAAGATATGACATCACAAACATCAATGGGTTGATTACAATTTACAAATATTAGAATTACACACAATACAAATACAATAAAGAAGGAGGAAATGAGACGTGGAATTAGTTCTGTCGGATCAATTAATTGTTGGAGTTTTAATTATTTCAAACTTCTTACAAATATCATTTTTGCTGTAAAAGGTTATAGTATTTAAAATTGCTAAATCAATTTCACATACACTAAATAGATGTGTTCGTATACAGATCGCCATAAGTTAAATGTTATTTGTCTTTAATCCTGTTGTTAATGATATATATATCAGCTAACGGTATACCTCAAGTGTCTATGCCACTTATCAGTCTGTATAGCAACCTTGTGAGTTGAGGCTATACATTTATATTTAAAAATTCTATGTAATTTAGAAATAATTGAAAATCAAAACTAACACGTTCGTTAAAAATATTACTCTCGAGGAATTTTCTTAAAGTTCATGCTAAAACTGTAAATTAGTACCATGAAGTAGTTGTTTAAAAATACTTAAACATATATCCACAACTTATATATTCTTGTTAAGAACACTTAGTAAAATCCCATTGACGATAATAAATCGCGAACTAGTTACCCAAGATATCTTGTCTGAGTAATTATCGCCATCTGTCTTAAGTAAATTATAAAAATGCGTTCATTACATGTATTTGTTTTTACTTCTGTTATTCTAAAATACCTTGAAGCTTCTGTTTAAGAAGTGCTCCTGTTATTTTATTTTCTCTCATAAAATTAAGCAACGTTGCCAATTCGTTCCCGATAGCAGCTGGGAACATAGAAGGATCCAACAAATGTATAAACATATGTTTTTGCATGGAAAACAAATTTGTCTTTTCGTTATATTCTTTACACCAATTATCAACACATTCGACACCATATTCACACGTTTTGTGATGCCGAGAACATCGTTTCTGCAAATATAGTAGGTTATCGAGGTCTATATACTTATAATTGCCGTTAATAATCATAAAGTGATCTATTTTAAAATCAGTAATTCGCAATGATCCCAAAGGTGAATGCTCAATGTATATCAAAAAGTCAGTCAACTCAATTGCTACTTTTATTCTTCTCTGCCAGGCCTTTGGAACTATGATGCCTGTGTCTGTTTTTATCTCCTGACCCAATTCAATAACACTCACTATTCGCTGTTCACTCAGATCATGTGATACCGCTGATGGAACATCATGATAGTTATTAACGCAGTAGCCTAGCATACGTGCTAAACTGGGATGTTTTAACTGCTCGTACATCAGGATTTCCTGCATCAGTTCAAGCGATGGCAGTTTGCGACATAGATAACGTAGTTTATCAATGTTCAGATTCGACATAGAAATGTTTTGAATTGTTTCAGTAATGCAATTTTCAATACGTTCACCAGTTTTGTTTACCATCTTTACACAGACAGGTATTCCGTGAAAATCCCCTTTAAATGCTTGTTTATTCCAACCAGTACCTAACTGACTAATCAGTCGTACCTCGTGTAGGTTGGTGCAGTTAATTATATCTAGCGAGGTTTTATCAGTTTGTTCTAATATTCTTTTATAAATTTCGGTCTTGTTTGGATTCATTTCAATGTGATCTTCTCTACGATATTTGCTTTTGTTGACGTTTGAATTTCCAATTCGGTGATACCTGATGTATGCAATCAGCACAGCAACATTGAAAATCACTGCACAACTGACAAGACCTCGTAGCTTCCTGATTAGTCCCATAGCGGCTTCTTTACAATATGAACTGTAATGGAAAATAAAGCACATATTATCGAGTTTAAGTGCACACCACATAGCTATTATCCTGTCTTTAGCGCGCGCTCAAATTGACAATACAGTGTAAATAAAAGTACTTTCCATCAAAAGAAAATCTCTAGGCATGACAGGTGCATCTAACATTACCTGTTGTGGGCAGAGACTTTATAAAGAAATATAAAAAGATCGGACAGGGAAAGTAGCATTCAAGGAGGACAGTCAACCACAAAACACAGAAACAAACACGCAAACTTACAAACAAGAAGGCAAAAGTAATAATAAATGCAAACGACATCACAAACAGAACAGGTCTTACAATAGGGACTTGGAACGGTCAGTGGCAAAGTAGGCCACTGGGGGTTTAATCCGGTTCTAGGGTGCACCAAACCTCAGACTTACCCTACTGTCATCCCATTAAAACGGGACACTGTAAATAAATCCCCGCCATCTAATATCTAACCAACAAGGCAGCATCAATGGGCAATATAAGTAAAACACAAAAATGCTCGTGTAAATATAATACAAACAAACAATAGCCTAGAAAGCCGCAATGAAGGTACTCAATGACTTGGCTGAATCCAGAGCAACAAGAGAATAAACCATTAAGGGCACGACAGATCATAGACAAACATCAAACATCCACCGTCCCAATGGTCTTTAGGTAGGCGTCATCATAGGGTCCACAGCCTGTCCGGTCATCGTACAATTAAAGAGGAAAGCATAGTGGCGAACTAAAAAAGGGTCCACCACCAAACGTTGAAAAATGATAGAGTCATAACCTCTTTTGATAAACTATTTAACAAGTTTAACAACGATAGTATGAAAGTGATCATGACCAAGAAAATTACGACGTTTATAAATCACATCACAACAAATCGAGTTTGCTACTTTCCTCTTTGTGCTAATTTCTTCTGCTTAATCTTCTTTTTCTATTCAAACCATACATTTGAAAACGTAACACTTTTAAGATATGTTAAAAATCCTCGTGCAAAATGTGTTTTAACTGAAAGAAGTAGAGCAAAGCTTATGCAACAGTTTATCGCCATATTTTAACATTTGGGACAAAGATACGTGTGTACTAACATTAAATACAATCTTGATTTGAACACAACACCAGTGGAATAAAAATAATCGAAAATCAAAAATGGTGCGTTTTTTAAATAAACTCAGTACATAACTAATTTAATGTGGAGTTATAATATAAAGTACATATTTCATTATAAATAGGTAGAAAGAACATGGTAATAGTCCATAAACTACGGAAATAATTGATTTGGAAACGATTGTGTGCGGTTCTGCACTTGATATTTGTTAATTGTAAAAAGGGGAGCTTAAACATATTTAATTACGTTTCTTTTCTTCGAGAGGAATACATTGAACGGAGATCTTCTGTTTTTTTCGAATGAATTCTTTATTATTGACCGTATATGCTATGCAGTATGATGGTAGATGTCTGTAGGGCCGCTCTGAGACTAATATACAAATAGTATTGCTCTTTGGTAAGATGTACCTATTCAGACAAAAACGTGTGCATGCAGCACTTTCCTTCTGTGGGAGAAAGGAATTTGTTGCTATGCGACCAAAACTAGCGTACTTGTACGCAGGTTCCCGTCTCAAAGGTCTCTTGGCAATAGCTGATTTGACAAGCTGCGATCGACCCTATATAATGTATAACATTTGTATCTATGATGGAGCAAAGACATAATCGGGCCTATTCTATCGCACTTTGGCAATAATTCGCCTGAGGACAAAGTCAAAAGAAAGAAATATAAAAAGATCGGACAGGGAAAGTAGCATTCAAGGAGGACACTTTTCGCACAAAAGCTTACGTTCCGGGATTGTTCTAATTTGAAATCCTGTCACAATAGTGTGTCTATGCCATCCTTTAATGTAAACTTCGAGACACATGGGAATTGAATGTCCAAATATCATGGTGTTCAGTGGCATTTTACAATATGATAATATATGTGTAGCTATATAATAATATAGTGTGTACTTGCCTGATAACAACTATTCCGTATTTCTAGAATATCCTTTAGAATTTTTGAATATGCAAGTCCGAGCTGGCGGTTGTAAAGAACAGAGGCTGTTTATAATAATAATAATAATAACAATAATAAAGACTTTATTTAACGAGAGAACTCATTTGAAACTAGTCAATCTACCATGAATTGAATATGTTACTACTACAGTTCAGAGAAGCGCGCATGGCTTGATGGGATTCGTGTTGTGGTATAAACGCAGAAGCGCGTAATTGATTATCCACCTTTTTGGCTGGTCGTACTTACGATGAACAAACGATTTGCATAAATCTCCAATAGCTTTGCAATTAGATCACTGGTAGATATGTGGAGTAGAAACGTCACAATTAGTGCAGGATTGCATATATAGCGATTAAGAGCTTCATAATGGACACTTTCATCATTCATCTCTAAACCATTGCGCTTTAGAGCTTCAGAACGGGTAATCGTTCACCTCTAAGCATTGTTCTTATATCTGTGAACGTATATTAGGACACAGTTAACACAGTTATTCAAAAAGTCCGTCTGTGTATGTATAGTTACTTCAAGGTAGCTTCAAATTGCAGGAAGTAGATGAAATTTTACTTGATACCATGTTTAACTGAAAATTAACTATATTTTCAGAGCCAATAAAGGAATAAAAAAAGAGTATGATAATGGACCTTTGGAAACAGCCGAGCACGACACATACGACATATTGCAGTCTCGGTTTGATTGAGACTGTTCATGAGTGGTAGTGAAATATGCTAGCTACCGCTCACGCCCTCTAGTCCCGGGTTGAGCAGAACTCAATATTCATAAAATCAGCAGCACAAAATGTTAACCATCCCGAAGATGGCATGCATATGGCGGTGGACATGGAGTTATCCTTCTTTAACGGATTCCCCATGTATAAGCATAACTTAAGCTTTATTTTACAGCTATTGGCGTGTAAAACAAACAAACACATAAATGAAGACAATCTACTTTGAAACAAATGTCAAATTTAAGGCGAGAGACTGATACTTTTCTTGGAAAATCAAAATTTAGACGGGTAACCCATATTTTGATTTTATATATTATTTTCAGTAGTTTTCTCAATAATTACTTCTTAAAGATAATTGTATGCTATATTCAGATGTAGAGATGCCTTTTCATGTATATTTGAAAGTTTCAGACATAGCTGAGCACATATGACTTGGAAAATGCAAAATCCCTATCACTACTGTAGATTTTCAAAATATTAAAGGTACTCGGTCTGAATTTCGACCAATACCCTTAGTCACTAAAACTTGAATACTTTTAAAAACAATAACCATGGAATCACAATGTTAGCACTTTTCAGCATGTAATTGATTTATATACATTTTCAATTATTATTGAGGTGCTCATGAGAAAACAAAATCACCTTAATGCCTCACAACACTATTATCTCCCTTGAATACTCGTGCCCTATAAAAGGAGGTAGATAAAAAGTCAGATTTTCTACATTTTACAGGATACATGGATTTATCTTTACTAGGATCTAAATCTACAGCATTTTATGAAGAGATCACAGAAAAAAATCATGTTGATATAGGATTTCTAGCTAATTCTGCCTCATTTAATCACCACGGGGTTGTATTTTAGTCTAAATTTTGATAGGTGTCACGCAGACCTGAAATTTAAAAGATTTCAACCGGGTAAATATTTGTTAATTGTGTTTTAAATAGCAGATATTGGATCAATGAAGAACGTAAGCATAAATACATGTTGTATTATTTTGTATCTCTATGCCACGAACAAAGATATTACAATGGGACCCTATGGAAAATTAATTGTAGTGTGAGACGTTAAGTAAGAGCTGCAGAATGATGGATATCTTTCATTCTTTATCCTTAAGGCATTGTATGGAAGACGGATGCAGACACTATGCGACTTTTCGCCCTGTTAATCGTGTTAATAACCCTTTCCACAAGGCGAAAAGTCGCAAACACGAAATGTCGCAAACACGAAAAGTCGCAAAGTCCAGATTTTGACAAAATTTCGACTCGCAAAGCCGCAAACCAAAAATTGTAATAATTTCGACTTTTCGCCATGAGATTTCGTCCAAAATCCCGTGTTTGCGATTTTCGCTCTCGACTTTTCGTGTTTGCGACTTTCCGCCTTCGACTTTTCGTGTTTACGACTGTTCGTGTTTGCGACTTTTCGCCTCGAGATATAGTCTGGACAAGTTTATATGTATGGCCCCATCTATATTTATAGCAAAACAAAAGGACCACCTGGCTTCCAGAATAACTTCTTTATTACAACATATATATCCATCAGAATCACAAATTTGATATATTTTGATCGCGGAAAACACCTGGCTAGGAATTATTTAATACAGCTTTGATCTGTAATAACGGGATATATTTCTTATGAAGGTCTTGAGAGATATTATTTGGGTTTAGATATTGTTAAAGCCTATGTTATTTATAGATATAAACATCGAAAAGGAAAAGCAGCATTCAAGGACGACAGTCAATCACAAACACACACAGAAACAAAGAACACATTTAAAGATGAATAAAAGGCCAAAACACAAAAGGGTTGACAACCTTGGAACGGTCAGTGGCAAAAAAGGCCGCTGGGAGTTTAAACCAGGTTCTAGGGTGCACCAAACCTCACACTTACTTAGTTTATCTGAATTTAAAAATGAATAATATGTGTTTATAAATGAAAAGCGTTGAATTGCTGAGGAAAGATAGTTATATTTGTTAAATGTGTATATACATAGGGTATATTTGGGGCCCTATATGAGTTGTCACTCCAGACGGAACATAACATTTTGACGCTTTACAAGGTCGTCAATAAGGCCCGGTAATCTGCATTGGCAATAGATTGTATTTATTGTTGATTCGCAGACTGGCATTTTCGGCATTTTCCTAACTTTCGGAAACAATGGGCATACATTTGGTCCCCGGTTCCAAGTTCCCAGTTCCCTGTTCCCGGCTCCTTATTCGAATCGAATTGGGAACCAGGAACTGGGAACTAGGAACTGTTTCCAGGTTCCCGGTTCCTAATTCTCGATTCGAACCCAATGAAAATTGATAATATCACCTTGATTTTCATATTGCAAATATCCCAGTTTCATGGAAACGACATGGGATGTTATAAAATTGGTAAGATGTTGAGTTATGTCGCCAAAATATCAATCACTATGATTTCCACATAATTTCAGCAGGCTTGAACACGCACAGAAACCAGTTCCCTATTCGCACCGAATAGGGAACAGGGAACAGGTTCCTAGTTTCCGGTTCCTGATTCGAACCCAATAAGGAACTGAACAATTCCACTTTCATTTTGCAATGCAAATATCCCAGTTTCATAGTAAACGACATGCGATGTTATAAACACATGAAAACATGCAGTTAAATCACTTTACCATTCCGTTTCCTCCTGTGTTAGAGTGAATGGTTTAATTTTAACATTAGTTTAAGACAAGGATGTTCATTTTTTTCAGTTCTTTTCAACGTATTCATCAATGACTTGGCTGTAGCAATTCAAGCCTCGTGTAATGGAATAGATGTCGTTGATAATGAAAAGCGCTGTGTTTTACTTTATTCTGATGATGTTGTTCTATTGGTGGGGCTGATTTACAAATTATGCTTAATGTGCTAAATGTATGGTGAGAGGAAAATGGTATTGTTGTTAATAATAGTAAGAGTAAAGGTGGTCATTTTAGACATAAGTGGGTAAGTCGTACACAAATACAATTTAGTTTAATAATACTTTATTGCAGATATGTTACAATACAGAAATTCAACAACACAATATGCATAGCAACATATGCATATGGATTGAACTAAAAGTTATTACAACATTAGTTATAGTTATAGACCAAACATTATTGACACTACTGATAGATATGGGTATTAAGGTTTAACATTGCATGAACTTTTAGATTATAGTTAAATAGCGAAAATAATATCAGAGGCTGCAAGCATTGGGTCTCTTGATAGTGACCCAACGATTGGGATGCCTTATAAGGTATATACAAAACTTTAAGATTCGATGGATGACCAAGCGTTGCATATAGTCCTGTAGTCTGGGGTGATAGAAAGTTTTCATGTATTGATGCTGTGCATAACAGAGAGATGCGTTTTTTTCTAGGGGTTGGAAAGTATGCACAAAATGCGGCGACTGTCGGTGACATGGAATTGACGCCACCAATTGTTAGACAATGGAAGTGCAACGGCATTTATTGGGCTAGACTAGTCAATATGCAATCTTCTCGAATTAATAAACGATTTTTTACATAATATCTTTCTAAATCTAACAGTACTTGTAAAAACTGTTGTTTTCGGGTTAAAAAGACGTTTAACGATAATAATTTGAATGAATATGTTAATGCCAATAGCCCAATTACCAAAACGAGTTTAGTACAAAGAATCAGTACCTGTATATTTGAAACCTTTATTGATAATTGGAAAGTTAAAATAAATAGCGATGTAGGTGTAAATGGTAGAGCTGGAAACAAGCTTAGACAGTATAAACTGTTGAAACGTGATTTTAAAACAGAAGAATATTGCAATTTAATTTTACCGAAGTTACATAGATCTGCATTTGTTAAATTTAGATATTGAATTGCTCCACTTAGAATTGAATCTGGGTGATATGAAGGATTGGCCAAAAATGTTAGATTATGTTCGTTTTGTAAAACGCATGTTGAAGATGAATACCATGTATTATTTGTCTGCCCATTGTACGCTGATATAAGAGAAGATATATGCACTATATCTAAAACAAATGACCGAACGTTTGATACACTATCGGCTCAAGATAAATTTGTATTTCTTTTTACCAGTCCGCTTATGATTCGACAGTATGCCAAAAATACTTTTTAATTATTGGGAGAAGACATTTCTTCTTACACAAGTAGTTGATCTAATTGGTTAAATGTAATATATTTTATACTTGTATATAATGAAGTTGATGTATTTTAAGTATCTGACAAATTTATTTATGATTGAGTAAGTTATGTTAATCAGGCCTATAGGAAGATAGATCTCCTAAGACATTTTTTAATTTGCTTAGCGGATATTAGGAGATTTAAAGAGCTGACCCTGCCCCCTCCCCCACCCCCACCAATTGTATTATATAATCAAGATTATCATTAGTTGCTCAACTCTTATCTGCTGTACATACGAATAGTGTGTGTTTGTGTTTTTCAATGCAAATTAATGTATCTTTTACTATCGTCTCATTTAACTACATATAATATGGTGAAATGGAATACTTTAATTTCGAGATTCTTAAAACAATTCCATTACATGTATCAATGCCATGTTTACATTATGTTACGAAATTGAAGTTAATGTTAAAAGGGACCCGATCTGAGAGATAATATTGAATAGTAATGAAAAAGTTAAAGTAGCTGACAAAACAATCACTTTTTGTGCGCACAAAAAGCGCGGCCAAAACACTCATTGACTGCTATGTTATGTTATTTCTTTTCAATTTGACAATGCCATCATGCAATTTATAATGTGTTAATTGGGTTTATGTAGCATAATATAAAATAGCCATGCATGTATATCAGACATAAAAATAGTTCCGGTTCCGGTTCCGGTTCACCCATTTTCGGCAAACATTGTAAGAACGCTAAAGGTAACAATTCCAGCACTAAAGGTAACAACCACCACTACAGGTAACAACCGCCGCTACAGGTAACAACCGCCGCTATAGGTAAAAATTCCAACACTAAAGGTAACAATTCCAACACTAAAGGTAACAACCGCCGCTACAGGTAACAATTCCAACACTAAAGGTAACAACCGCAGTGTAACAATTCCAACACTAAAGGTAACAACCGCCGCTACAGGTAACAATTCCAACACTAAAGGTAACAACCACCGCTACAGGCAACAACCGCCGCTACAGGTAACAATCGCCGCTACAGGTAACAACCGCCGCTAAAGGTAACAATTCCAACACTAAAGGTAACAACCGCCGCTACAGGTAACAATTCCAACATTAAAGGTAACAACCACCGCTACAGGTAACAATTCCAACACTAAAGGTAATAACCGCCGCTACAGGTAACAATTCCAACCCTAAAGGTAACAACCGCCGCTACAGGGAACAATTCCAACATTTAAGGTAACAACCGCCGCTACAGGTAACAATTCCAACACAAAAGGTAACAACCGCCGCTACAGGTAACAATTCCAACACTAAAGGTAGCAACCGCCGCTACAGGTAACAATTCCAACACTAAAGGTAGCAACCGCCGCTACAGGTAACAATCCAATACTAAAGGTAGCAACCGCCGCTAAAGGTAACAATTCCAACACTAAAGGTAACAACCGCCGCTACAGGTAACAATTCCAACACTAAAGGTAACAACCGCCGCTACAGGTAACAACCGCCGCTACAGGTAACAATTCCAACATTAAAGGTAACAACCGCCGCTACAGGTAACAATTCCTACACTAAAGGTAACAAACGCCGCTACAGGTAACAATTCCAACACTAAAGGTAACAACCGCCGCTACAGGTAACAATTCCGCTAAAGGTAACAACCGCCGCTACAGGTAACAATTCCAACACTAAGGGTAACAACCGACGCTACAGGTAACAATTCCAACACTAAAGGTAACAACCGCTGCTACAGGTAACAATTCCAACACTAAGGGTAACAACCGACGCTACAGGTAACAATTCCAACACTAAAGGTAACAACCGCCGCTACAGGTAACAATTCCAACACTAAAGGTAACAACCGCCACTACAGGTAACAATTCCAACACTAAAGGTAACAACCGCCGCTACAGGTAACAATTCCGCTAAAGGTAACAACCGCTGCTACAGGTAACAATTCCAACACTAAGGGTAACAACCGACGCTACAGGTAACAATTCCAACACTAAAGGTAACAACCGCCGCTACAGGTAACAATTCCAACACTAAGGTAACAACCGCCGCTACAGGTAACAATTCCGCTAAAGGTAACAACCGCTGCTACAGGTAACAATTCCAACACTAAGGGTAACAACCGACGCTAAAGGTAACAATTCCAACACTAAAGGTAACAACCGCCGCTACAGGTAACAATTCCAACACTCAAGGCAACAACCGCCGCTACAGGTAACAATTCCGCTAAAGGTAACAACCGCCGCTACAGGTAACAATTCCAACACTAAAGGTAACAACCGCCGCTTCAAGTAACAATTCCGCTAAAGGTAACAACCGCCGCTACAGGTAACAATTCCAACACTAAAGGTAACAACCGCCGCTACAGGTAACAATTCCAACACTAAAGGTAACAACCGCCGCTACAGGTAACAATTCCGCTAAAGGTAACAACCGCCGCTACAGGTAACAATTCCAACACTAAAGGTAACAACCGCCGCTACAGGTAACAATTCCAACACTAAAGGTAACAACCGCCGCTACAGGTAACAATTCCGCTAAAGGTAACAACCGCCGCTACAGGTAACAATTCAAACACTAAAGGTAACCTCCGCTAAAGATAACAATCACCTCTTCCGCTAAAGGTAACAACGCTATCGCTAAAGGTAACAACTTTTCATGTTAACGCTAAAGGTAACAATTGTCTAAGCTAAAGGTAACAACGTTTTTCAAAATCTACACTTTCAATAACAGGTTTTTGTTAGTTACTGAGGCACTTGATTTGCGACATTAACATCATACAACATAATAGGAAGGATGTGTTTGTGGGATGAGGGTGGAGGTTGCGTTCGGGTAAAAAATTGAAATTTAGATTTGACCTCGTAATTTTACCATATATTTTAATTAAATAATAATTACTATGGATTGATCTCAACAATAATTTTAAAACAATTATTTGAACTCTGTGAGTAAAACACGTTTGGGATATATAATCTGATCGGGTTTATTTTACAATCATCAGACATCAAGTTCATTGATTTCTATATGTATGGTATGTTATATCTTTGTATTGGGTTTCAAAAACGTTATCTGATAGGTCACGTACGATGTCTTTCAATGATATTGGAAGCCTAAATAGAGTGTACAAGCTATTAATCCATGCTCAAGGGATGAAATGACGCTCAAAACGTTTTAACCTGGCATTGCTTGAATATCCCATAATTTTTTAAAGAGTCAACGTGATGAAATATATGGATGTGTTTCACACATTGGTCCAATAATAAATGCAACGGATTCGATAAGCCCATATACTTCTTAGGAATTAGGGATCAATCTGGCTTGATTTAAACCGCGACCCGCGTTTCATTCAATGATTGAATCTGTTATGTATATGGTATTTAGTTCATCGATTAACCATTAGCACAGACTTACTCGTCTGAAATTCCTGTCAACCACAGTCCAGCAGCTTTGGCTCACATGCTAGAGGTCGTGGGCTCAATCCACGACCGGGTCACACCAAATGCTTAACTAGTAGCTCCATTGCTTGACGCCTATAACATAATTGTTATGCTATGACTAGTCTGTCCGATGTCAGTTTAATGTGACTGGATGAGTCATGGCATGTGTCTACGGCGTGATCCACTCCCATATATATGCCCTATTTATGCACACTACATGTACTTGGCGTATTTTAGCATGTCTTACTAATATTCTGATTAATGTTTTAAGAGTTGACATCAATATGTGTAACATCTCGTTGTGATATAATCACACTATATTTTAAATAAATCTGAAATCCCAGGACTTATCTTAATAATACATCTTCATCATGCAAACTTATGCATAATTATTCACACAGCTGTTCTTTTGACGAACTAACATCATTAACATATGAATCGCTGATCACAGAGCAGCTTGTCTTAATCTGAACTCATTGTCACAGGATGACCTTAGTGGTTGGGCTAACTCAGGAAAGAATCAATGACGGTGAGTGCATTTACAAAAGTTTAATGCAACTTTTAAAATATGTTTAATATATATACAATTATCTAAAAAAACAAGCGAATACACAAATGAACTATGAAAAGAATGTTCTCATGAACGTTTAAGACGTTCTTAGTATTGTTATAAATACTGAATGTATAAGACACTAAAGTGTTGTTAAAGTTCTAATAATGTTGATTTATGATTCAGCGCGATAACTGTGATGCGCGAGAGCTCATGAAGATGATGATGCGCGAATTCAATGGATGATTGTCATCAAATGCCTTCTGTAAGGGTTGATGACGCGATGTAATGATAGTTAACCTCCACTGAGATTGTGAGTGATGTTCCTCCGGTGAGGACTGGTAACGGGCCCACCTTGTGTCCCGGGGGTTGTCGTTAATAAAACCTGGCCATGCTGCGCAGGTACGGGGACCGTCTCCACCGCTCGTAAACGTTAATCGTGGAAGCTTAGCTCCACTCCGGAATATCCAAACCTGGATGGCTTAATCCAACCCTGGATGGCTTATATCCTGGATGGCTTAGATCCTGGATGGCTTATATCCAACCCTGGATGGCTTATCTCCAACCCTGGATGGCTTAGGCTATAATTATACGTACATTTTAGATGTCGGTTGACAAACATAACAATCTTGCATAATTATCATTACCCAAACAAATCATTATTCAATCAATATATGTAAGCTGTACTAATGATGAGTGGCAATGTATACATTTTCTACAACGCCATATATACGCCATGTACGTCGCTGTTAATCAATGCCCCTAATACATGTAATATAAACATTATCAAATTACTCATATATTACACTCACTGAGTTATACATGCACGCATGTCAACTAATGACCACATTATACAACGCTATGCATACGCGTCGAACATTTATCCTAGTCACTCATCTCATTGTTAACTAATGTTAACAATCGTGTATTACAATCACTGAGTTATACGCCAACGTTAACTAATGCACCTATTATCCACTGTTATCAAATTAATATTGTTTTACAATTAATGATCAATTACAATAATTACATCTAATAAAGTAACTTCAAAATCATATGCTAGTCTAAAGTTAATGTTTGAGAAACATCAATGCTAACCGGATGTCGTAACCGCCAAACAAGATGGCGCCGCCCACTGAATACAAATGTACGATAAAAGTTTAATAAAATAACTACTAACCACATGTTGCCTGTGAATTTTGCCGTCCAATCTCTGTTCCAACAAAGTACTATCGATCATCCCGGCAAGAGCTAGAAGACAATGGGTTTTATAGCAAACATTACGCCCAAACCATTATTTCCCCCGTTCAGTCCGTGACAAACGTGGCTAAATCTGCAGTTTTGAATCTACACGAGAGGCCCCTTATACAATTGTGCCGTTTAAGGAAGATAGACCTATACGTTTACATGCATTAGTACAAAACTAAACTTATGACAGGGCCTCTCTGGCGGCACTTAAAATGTGCACGCTTTTACGTGTTACATGCATAGATCATGAATATTGTGAAATTGTTTCAACTCGAACAATAGATTTGGGTGTAACCGACAACTTACAAGAGCTATGTACGACCAATACGCTCTACCCGTGACATTTTGTGACACTCTTCATCATGCACATACATGCATAATTATTCATAAGGCTGTGCATACACTGAAACATGGCTTGGCCTAACTAGCCTGTCCTGGCTTGGCCTGGCCTAAGATTAGTTGGTCCCTTGGGACTAGTTTAGGTCAGGCTAAATGGTCATTGCTTTAACCTTGGTGTTATTGTTTGAGTATCCAGGTTCATCTATATAGTTTCTAGATGGTCCTTTGGATCGCATTAAGGTTAGCACAGGTCTCATGGGACAATTCAGCTGTACTAAGTATATTAGGAATTGTACACCTAGCGAGGGTCATCAGAAAACACGTTTTTGTCTTAAGATGATGAAATGCAACCAGTTTATGATATAAGGAAAACTTGTCTTATTAATGTGATATAGCAACAATCACATATATTAACGGAAACAAATATAACATCTAAACAAGTAACTTAAAAACTTAATGCAACAAGCACATGTAGCATTTAAAACATATCCTTTTTTTGTTGTTGGCATAATAACACTAAATAACAAAATCTCAATTAAAACAATATAGAAATATAACACAATTATAATACAATTGAATATGTTCAGGTTATATATTTATAGCGTATAATCCCACTACCCACCCTACTATCCAGCAACCTACCCACATTTTCACCCTACCAAAATGAAACCACGCAATCACCCATTCGACGATCCATCAACCCACGACCCATTCAGTTTCATTTAACCATCCATCCACCAATTCACTCTTCCAAAAACATTGTACCATTATATTATTACGCGCTTGGGTAGCTGGCTGTTTATTTTTGTACTTTTATGTTTTGGTAGCTCACCGTTTATTTTTGTTTACTTTATATATATATATCTCAGAGAGATCAGTCAAAACTCATATTGACTCCAACATGTGTTTCAATAATTTACTCATTGATCGGGGAAACACATTAAACACAATGATCAGTTCAACTATATATTGCATTTACTTCTATAGTTTTAATAGTAAAACAATGTTCTCTGTATATATTTATATAACATCTGATATAAATAACTGATCAACAGGTCTGATTATAAAATAATGATGCTTGAATATTCCAATGCTCTTAATGGCAATAGGCAGAGGGACTTTAATTTCAAATATACAATCCATTTATCTTAACTTTTCAGGTTTATTTAAATAGATCTACTTTAAATAAAATGTTTCACCTAAAATGTGTTCTTTTTCTTTATGTATGATTCTCTATATGTTAGATATATGTCAAGCGTCACAGTCGTCTCTCTCCGATTTTATTTTAAAGCTAGAGGAGCTTATATACCCGCACAAGTAGACAACAAAACCGTGTGCAGAACACACAAAATAACCGTGCGCCCATAAAATACTTGCGTAACACAATTCAAATCTGTGTACAAACGTAAACTTTGTGCGCGCACAAAACAGGTGAGCACTATCAATATACTATAATTAAATCACTAAAAAGAATTAAAGATAATTATTACTCAGTAAATTAATAGATATTTGTAATAATTACATTTACATGACGCTTACATCAAATGTCCTTTTAATGCCTTTGGATGGCATACTTTGCTCACACAAAAATGTTGACATCATTTATGAATGACAGCTTCTAAAAGGTAACTATAGTAAACAACCCACAATGCACTGCGAAAATACATCCCAAGATGGCCGACGTGAAGCTGATGCACAATACACACCATGAAATATCCAATAAATATACTGCTGAAACAGACGTAACTTAGTCACCGTAAAGTTAACTACACTCAGTTATAAACATACCATCGATTAAAATCACAAATACAGCATACCATATCCTGAATGGAGCATTATTGATACTGTTTACTTAACATTTCATGAGCTTGAATTTATCGGCATGTACAATAGAAATTCATAAACAAATCCAAAGTGATATGTGAAAAGGTTCATCCTCTAATAACAATAAATAATGTTACTTCGAAATCTTAATACCAGGTTATTACAATATAATTCCATAACTTGTTTTTTTGAATCATAATCATCAAATAATCCATTGTTATAAAATAATTCATCCTGTCATTAATTTATCAATCACGCAATAGTTTAATCAGTTTCAAACATTAACTCACTTTATTTTTCATATTAATATGAATATATCCTAACTATTATTGTTCCCAAATTGCACACTATTATGTTTCTTCCTTCTACACATTTCTCATGATTAATACCAGTGATATCTCATAATCAATGCTAATTCAATGCAACACATTATAGATATTTAACATTCAAACATTTTTGTGAATGCCCCTCATTGCGAAGAACCTGATTAAGGACATGACCTGGACCAATAACAATTAAGGTAAACAATTTCAAGATCAGGCCAGGCCAGGCCAGGCCAGGCCAATGATGCCAGGCTAGTTAGGCCAAGGCATGTTTCAGTATATGCACACGGCTGTTCAATTGACGAACTAAATCATTAAATTGATTTTTACAAAAGCAGACCAACTCACTCTTTAATTCTGGTCGTCAACTGATCATGCTGATGGTTCACAACATTAAGACCTGTGTCTTATCAATCTCATATCCACACTCTGTTGGGTCTGGCACATTTAGCATATCCTACAAATCAGTAACTGACATGCACACTTGATATATGAAGTAAAACGCATATGTTTGGGGTGGGAGGAGGGGTTGAGGGGCGTACCTTCCTTGGGTTTAAAGTCTTTTTTTCAAGTACCATTTTTCAGAGACAGACATTTATCGGACAGATAATTCGTAAGCCTCACCAGCACTGTTCATCATTACTGTAGATGCCATTTTTTTGCCAATTTCAAAGGAAGAATAACAGGTGTCGCACTCTGTGAATGTGCAAACCATCGACCAAAATCGCTCACATTAACGTTTATCAACACTATCATGTATATGGATTAATCTGGGCAAATCTAATGCTTTTCTTGCCAGTCTCAAAGAATATTTTTTTCACACCAAAACGGTCACAGTGGTATCCTAGTAATGTATGTACATCCGTGTTTGGTCTAAGAACACATTGTCTGTCTTTGAACATGGCTGTGTAGCAATAAATGAATAATTATGATGGTATCAGCTTTCTCAAGATTAGAATCAAGATCTCCAATGACGACTATACAGGCATATGCTATCTACAATGGCTGATGTATATAATATTGGTCCTCTCCAAGAAATTCATGGGCACTTTCAGCTAGGTGTTTTGTATACAATATTTCAAATCTCCTTTACTCTTGCTACTTGTAAGAACCCTTTTCTAGACATGAATGATCATTTTTGCCTGTATATGAGATGGTATATAAAGCGAAATATTCTTTCCACGTTTCGGACGAGTTTAGGCTGTTAGGCTTCTTTCGTACTTCTCAAAAATAACATTGACGCTTTCAATAACCGTACCTCTGTATAAGTATGTGCATTGGAAACAATGAAGCCATGTAACTGTATGTTTGTTCTACTAAAGACGACATCGGCTGTAAAATTTGAATAATTCCATTCCGTCGAAATTGATGCTCTCCACTTCATCGATACTCCTTAAAACCGATACTGGTGGAATATTTGTTGAACATGTTTTCCGTGATATCGGCCGTTTTGTTTGCAACAATTTTTCCTCATCACAAAAATAACTCAACGGTACAGCTGCATTCTCAAAAGTCATAACGCTTTCCAATGAGGTATGTTTTAATTATTGTACGGACATTAGCCCTAAATACATCTCTTCCTTATTAATTAGGAGATATTTTGATTTGCATTTCACATAATATTTAAGTTACTATTTGTCATTGTCTTTTTTAGTAAGGCATCAACAAACTCTTATTGAGCTCCTCCTGTCCTTCTTATACTATAAAACGTTCAGTAAAACATCTTTAAAATTATCTAGGGCATTCATTGTCCGTTTGTTCGTTTGTGTGTAGTGTACATTGTACTGTATTCATTAGGAGGGGCGATTATAATTGAGTATATACTACTTTTTCTGTGGCATGTAAGCAGTGAAATTATGTCGAAAGTGGAAGGAGCTCTGCTCTGTCATCACAAAACAAGTCACATCTACCAATGTTATACATTAATTTCTTTAATCTCAAACATCTTAGTAACATGATGTTAAGATTCTGATTTTAATGGGACTGTTCAAACAGCAAATTTATTCTAATGTCTACAGTTTACATTTCAATATTCCCTCTTCATAAACTTTACGGTGCTTTGGTAAAATACTCCCAGGTAAAATACCCCGACCAACCCCATATTTTGTCCACCTTAACCTTTTTTCCCTGTTTCAAAAAAAGAAGAGAAAAAAATAAAAAAATAAGAAGAGTAAAAAATCTCGGTCTCTTGTTCCGCAATGATAACGATACTGTTTTCGTTCTGTTTTCGTTCTGTTTTCTTCCGACGGAAATACTGCGATTGGTTATCTCGGTCGGATTTTTACGCTTGCTTTTATCCGGCAATAGCTGCCGCAACTAGGCCTTTGGCCTTCAAAGTCGCTAAATACGACCACCAAGAGGCCAGGAGTTATACTAGCTGTATGTCTACCGACAAATTGATGGCCGATATTATCGGGGAGGTTCATCCTTCATATAAAGGCTACACTATTACTGTCACTGGTTCTGTATGTGTATTTCCTAGCAGAACAATAAAAAAAAGGCAAATGTATTCTTCGGCTCACACGACGAATGTTTATAAAATTGAAATATTAAAAGTAAAAAAAAAAGTATTTTTATTTCATTGTATGTTTTACAATGTTGATGAGTTTCTTCTTTCTTGTCTCGTACATTCCTCTATTAAATATAGCATTCTATGCCACTCCGTAGTGGTCCTGAGTGAAATCTTGATTCATGGAAGTTTATATTTGGTGTTGTCATGTTAATATTATGTTTAATATCATGTTATTACGAGAAATCATGAATTGATCAGAAAGTTATATCATGTATCATTGTTTTATTTGTTTTTAATAGAAATGATTTTCATGACGAAATTAATGTGCTTCAATCCACTTGTTTAACATATTTAATACTTCCAGTTTTAGAATAGCAACATAGAGAGCTGTGTGTACATTTATGTACTTTGCATGTTTTATTGAAACAATATTTCAAACAAATGCATGTTTGTTCTGCTCTGTGACGTTTCTTTCCCATCATCATGCGATAAGTTCAAAGTCCATTTTGGAGCAATTCTAAATTATATATATTAATATATACATCCTTGAGGCATAGACTGGCATCATTCCTTAATATTATAACATTTTAACTATAACCTTTTAACTATCATTATAGAATTTCCTTAGCACTGAAATAGGCACATATATCCACTTTTAACTTGTATAGTTTTATCTCAACATTAAGTCTTGAAGAGAAACAGAGCTTGAAATAAAATATTTTTTATGCAGAGTATTATTTTATTTTTTAATTTGTCTAATTTTTTTTTTATAGTCTAATTTATTGACTGATACCAGTCTACCTTGAGGCCCTAAGAACAAGAGTTTAGAATTATGTTTTCTGGTTGTAACTTCTACCTTTGTGTATTAAAAAAAGATGTCTTATACAGCAAACATTTTGTTCAGTTTTATCCACTCTTCTTTTTTAATAATTTATTTAAAGATGTTAAAGGTATTTTGGTTCTTTTTATAGCCATAACAGAAATACATACTCTTTTAAATTTAAAGAAGTTGATTTAAACTTTAATAGAAGTTTACGAACTGTGCACCACTTGTCGCAGATTTGTTCTTATTTTGCTATGAAAGGGATTTCATGTTGAGTCTTTCACCAGATGCCCAGGCAGATGTTATTGAAGCCTTTAATGATACCTCTCGGTATCTGGATGACATATTGAACATTGACAACCCTTTCTTTCCAGCTTAACAAAGCTAATATATCTGATAATAACGCTTCTTTTCTTGATTTAGATCTTTCGATTGAAAATGGTAAAATAAATAGCAAAATCTATGACAAGAGAGATGATTTTAATTTTGACATTGTTAATTATCCTCACTTGGATGGGGATGTTCCCCGAGCAACTTTTTATGGGGTATATGTGTCTCAACTTATTCGTTTTTCTAGAGCTTGTACTCGAGTTGAGGACTTTAATATTCGTAATCTTTGTATAACTAAAAAGTTACTCAATCAGGGTTACCGTTACCATAAACTTCGTAAAACCTTTGCAAAATTTTATTATCGTAACCCTGATCTTCTTTCCAAATATAAAAGTAATTTAAGGACTCTTCTGCGACAAGGACTATCACAACCTGACTTCTATGGTGATGTGATTTATAAACTTCGTAAGATTCTAGGTCATGATCACTTTCATACTATCTTTGTTAAACTTGTTAAAAAGTTTATCAAAAGAGGTTATGACCCTATCATTTTGCAACGTACTGCATGCTTGGTGGTGGACCCTTTCACAGTTCGCCACTATGCTTTCCTCTTTAATTGTACGATGACCAGACAGGCTGTGGACCCTATGATGACGCCTACCTAAAGCCCATTGGGACGGTGGCGTTTGATGTTTGTCCATGATCTTTCTTGTCGTGCCCTTAATGGTTTATTCTCTTACTGCTCTGGCTTCTGCAAAGTCATTGAGTACCTTCATTGTGGCTTTCTAGGCTATTGTTTTTTTTTGTATTATATTTACACGAGTATATTTGTGTTTTACTTATATTGCCTATTGATGCTGCCTTGTTGGTTAGAGATTAGATCATGGCGGGGATTTCTTTATTTACACTGTCCTGTTTTAATGGGATGACAGTAGGGCAAGTGTGAGGTTTGGTGCACCCTAGAACCGGTTTAAACCCCCAGTGGCCTACTTTGCCACTGACCGTTCCAAGGCGGTAGCCCTATTGTCAACCCCCTTTTTGTGTTTGTGATGTCGTTTGCATTTATTATTGCTTTTGCCTTCTTGTTTGTCTGTTTGCGTGTTTGTTTCTGTGTTTTGTGGTTTACTGTCCTCCTTGAATGCTACTTTCCCTGTCCGATCTTTTTATATTTCTTTTTTAAAAACAAAAAAATCTAAATAATACATGTAAAAATAGTATAGGTCTCTAACAAGTTTTTTTTTTAAATAATTTGCAGTATTGACCTAGATTTTGGCCTCTTTTGGAAATTAATGACATATTTTTTTCTCTAAAAGGTTAAAAGGTTAAAATAAGTATTAAATTGCTAAAACTATGTAAAAATTTACTCACTAGTACTGACCTGATGAATTTTTATCTTCATATAAACTCCATACCAATCTTTACAAAAATGGCGGCCATCTTGGATGCCATATTTGTTTACTCGGTTCGCCCTCATTTTTGCCAATTTATGCTGATTGTTTGGTAAACTTTAAACCAAGACGAACATTTTGATATCATGCTTTGTTCTATATTTGTTACCACATACCCTTAAAGTAATCATCGATTTTGACCATTTCAGGCAACATGTACTTTATTTTGTTAGATATAGACATTAATTTTAAAAGTTATTAAATGATCAAGATATATCCAATTTGTTTATTCCGTTCAGTAGCATTGAGCACTTGGTGGCCTTTATTATTTTGAACATTAAACCCTTCTAATATATTTATATTTTTATATTGAATGCTAATGGATACGTCGAAAGTCGAAAAGCAAATATTGGCCGGAACACCAGCTCATAATTACGGCAATTGTTCCTTATGTTTGAGAGATATTATTGGTTACGAATGATCATTGCTGCTGTACATTACAGTGGCGTAGGAAGGTTTTAGATACTCGGAAGGCATGTGGGCCCAAATGGACATTTTCAATTTTTGATAAGTTCTTTTCCCCCTTCGTTTTGCTTGCCACATATTTTAATGAAAATACTATCTACGTTCCTTTGTCAATTGATTAGTGTTATGCATTGCCGGTCATAATCACTTGTGTTGGGTCAAAACATAAATTGGCAAAATATGTTGTGGGAAGTGGGGGAAAACATATACTAGGCCCAACCCTGTCAGATTATTGAGATGTGCCTGCTCTCTCCTCCCCACGCCGCTTCCTACGGCTATGCATTAATATGAGCATAGTATGATTGAAATAATGTCTTCACAATGTACATCAATAAGTATTAGTGGTTGCGGATTCAGAAGTGGACGGAGGGGGATTGGGATCTGAGGCATGTTTTCTGTGTTTGTCTACCAACTGTTGTTTGTTTTTTTCAGCGTTGCGACCCCACCACACCACTGCACTCCCACTCCCCTTACACATACACACATAAATCCATTCCAGCATACATTGTGTATATCCTATTGGTTAAATGGCTGACGGAATATAAACTTTAGAACTAAACACACACATACATTAACTCAAATTGTGTATCTGCTTTTATTCTGCTTTTATCAACAGCACCAAGTTTAGACTCATGTCTAACGGTTGAGGAGCATATTCTTTAAATAAACTTGTTCGTTCGATTATGTTACGTTGATAAATTTACTGAGGTGAAAAAGATTTCCGCTATGATTTCGAAGAAGTTTGCTAATGTGCCAGTACTCAGGTGATCGATTTAGGGCCATTTTGGCCCTCTTGTTGTTGGAGTTATGGCCCTTTAAAGGTTTTTGATACACAAACATTTTCCGGGCTAGTTCTCCTGAAGCCCTGGCTGGATTTTAACGAAACTTGACAAGGATGATCAGTATTAAGCCTAGTTGTGCATATTATCGCCATATTCGGGTTCAATGATTATGTCAGAGTTATGGCCCTTTAAAGGTTTTAATAGAGAAACGTTGTCTAGATTAGTCTGTTCTGAACACCTTGCTGGATTTCAACGAATCTTGATGGGGATGATCAGTACCAAGCCTAGTTGCACCTATCGTTGCCGTGTTCTGGTTGAATGAATTTTGGCAGAGTTATGACTCTTTAAAAGTCTAATATACTAACTTTGTACAGACAACTTCTCCTAAACTTCTGGCTGGATTTCAACGAAACTTGTCAGGGACAATCAGTACCAAGCCTAGTTGCGTATATCATCACCATCTTCTGGTTGAACCATATTTGAAAGAGTTATGGCCCCTTGTGCATAAACTTTATCTTTAGCCAGTAGAGCGTCCACAGGCCCTCTTGGGCCTCTTGTTTTTTGTTTTAGTCTTTTTTGCGAAAGGAAAGGCCTTCCGTAGCCATGTACCATTCGATTAACAGCAGCATATTTTACATACAATATATAGCGGAAATTCTCCAGTTGCTTTTCTTTTTCGCTTCAGTATACTTATCTGTTTTAGTTCTAGATATTAAAGACAAATCATTGACAATCAATATTCGATATTTTCTGACGTCGCTCCATTACAGTTTACATTGACCAGAGTGTACGTGTACAGCTAATAATGTTGAACCAGGTGGCACAGTAACTAGCAAGAACATGTTGACTCAATTTTCATTGAAACTGTACATATTGAAAAACGTTATTGCCTTTATCGTAGATAGTTGTTACCTTTAGCGTTAACATGAAAAGTTGTTACCTTTAGCGTCAGCGGTGTTACCTTTAGCGGAAGAGGTGAATGTTACATTTAGCGGATGTTGTTACCTCTAGCGTTGGAACTGTTACCTTTAGCGGCGGTTGTTACCTTTAGCGGAATGGTTACCTTTAGCGTTGTTACAAACATGCTTAATTATGTACTCTAAATATATTGAATGCATTTTAACGGCATAATAGACATATTTATTTAATTGTTCCAAACTATGTTTAGATTGCTTTGACATAACGGAATCCAATTTATTAATTGTTTGCAATCTGCAGAATTTTATTTCAAAATTAGCGTAATACACGGATACTAAACATTGACTCTAGCTCTTTTTGGAAACGAGAGTCAGTGACACACACACACAACAGAGGGTGAGTTCAACTCGTTATTTTTCATTATTTCATAAATCAAAGGATTTTTTTTCAAAAATTGGGGAATGCTATTCCAATTATATGTGTTCAAACCATGTTCATGTTGCAAAAATATTGCCAATTATTGTTTAATTTTTCGCCTAGGTCTTTTATATGTGGGAGGTCTTTGTGTTTTTTTCAACATATCGCACTGTGCATATTTGTATTTATTCATGAAAGTCAGTTGTGTGTATACGTCGAGATGAAAAGCCCGTCATATATTGATTATACAGTAGAATTCAATATGAGAAAACAGTGCATAGAGAATTTAAGGTCAATTTTGGGTAAGAGCTTGAGTCAATGATCCGGAGCTAGGGTCAGTGACACGGAGTTAGCATCAGTGCTAAGGTATTTGGTATACAATGTATAGTGTCAAACAGTATTGGCATAGACCACATTTTGTAGAATCTTAATATTGATCTGTTAAGCTGAAACATCAGAAGACATGTAAAGCACCAAACTTGTGTTAGCGCGAAGATACTTAAGTTTCTAAATGTCTTCCTGCAACATTTCCATATATATATATATATAAGTGTATTGCTCACTGATTTAACGGTAACGGATAATTTCAATAACAGGTCGCATTGTGTTGTAGTTAATGGTGAAATCTCAGTTGATCTTCTGTCATCTCGGGTGTACCACAAGGCATTGTGCTAGGTCCGGTACTTTTCTCGCTGTACATAAATGATATCACGAAGGGTATCCAGTCAGAATTTCAACTGTTTGCTGATGATTACGTGTGTTATAGACCCATTAACATGAGGAAGATCGGAAAAGGTTACAGGAAAACAATTTAGGCATATGGGCAAAGAGATGGGACAAGATGTTTCAGTCTAGCAAGTGTTACTATATCAGAAGATTTAAGGTGGAAGAACAGAGCAAACAGAACCCTAGGTTTAGTCAGAAGGAATTTATCAAGTTGTCCCCGCAATGTTAAGGTTTAGTCACACATATCTTAGAGTATGCAGATGCGGTATGCATTATATAGGTTTCAGGAGGAACTGGAAAGGGTACAAAACCGAGCAGCTCGATTTGTTTTGTTCAGTTATCGTTACATTAAATAACAACTGCTACAAACAGTCACGTTTCCTTTAATTTCACTTGGACCATATTTTTATTATTTCGGATTTACTGTGATCAATCAATAATCAATGATAATTGCTACAAACAAATATTAAGAAGTCTATTAAGATAAGCTGTTTGATCTAATCATGAACCTAAATAAACGCCCATGATCTCATATTTAAGAAATAGAACATCGTTTACTCAGGGTCGCGAATCACGTGACCAAATCGTAGCACGGACTTTTCCAACATGACGTCGTAAACACGCAACATTTTTGAAAATTTGAGGTAAATGCTTAAACTACATCTTGTACAGTTAGATTTCGTAATGTTGATGTATAATTTACAGTATGGCATTGTTTTTCGATCATAATGATACATGAATCCAGTATAGCGTAGTTATTTCTGTAACCCTAAAAGAAAATCGGACATCGATGAAAGTTGCGCAAAAATGTTGCGATAGACAGGACGAACACAGTACCTTTGTGACAAGTACGGACTTAAATTAACGTTTTGAGTATTCAAACATGTATTTTTACAATTCTTGCTTCATAAAGAATCCAAGAATGACTTGTTGCCAGGCAAAAATTACTAAATATCAACATGTTGGCCGTTTAAATATCTAAATATCCAGGTTTGCGTTCCCCTTCAACCCTGTATGGATCAAACTTCTTGATAGTGTTTAAATCTGGAACTGCAAAGTTAATTTCGGATGATTCAGGCGAGTAAAACCCTTTAGCAGCCATTTTGGTAATGGTGTCGCCGTGGCTTGTATAGCCGCCCATGAAGTGTACAAATCATGCGCCAAATAGTCTCCAGACAAGCTTCCAAAATATTTTGGTCTCCTCAAAATATCTCATCCTTGTTGTGGACTTACAGTTAAACCATTTTACAACCTCTGTCCATAACAAAAATGCTACATTGTCTAATGGAAAAATTCCGGAAGAAATTTGCTCGAAAAATTGTAATAGCACAGTATCCAATCAATCTTGATCTGATAGCGCTTTAACAACGTCTGGGATTAGTTCTATTAACTTTGCAATAATTTCCACAGAACCTGAAGCAGAAGAGTTCAATTTAGATTCATTCAATTCATTCATTTCAACTACATCGTAGTTTCACTGGAATTGTGTATGCATACAAACAATCATCAACAGTAGTTTCATTTGGAATTTTGTCCGCATACACATACTCCTCGACAGTAGTTTCAGTTGGAATGTTGTCTGTATACAAACAATCCTCGACAGAAGTTTATGGAATTGTGTCTGCATACAAACAATCCTCGACAGTAGTTTATGGAATTGTGTCTGCATACAAACAATCCTCGACAGTAGTTTAATTTGGAATTTTGTCCGCATACATACACTCCTCGACAGTAGTTTCAGTTGGAATTTCGTCTGCATACGAACAATCCTCGACAGTAGTTTCATTTGGAATTGTGTCTGCATACAAACAATCATCAACAGTATTTCATTTGAATTTTTGTCAGCATACAACAATCCTCGACAGTAGTTTCAGTTGGAATTTCGTCTGCATACGAACAATCCTCGACAGTAGTTTCATTTGGATTTTTGTCAGCATACAAACAATGCTCGACAGTAGCTTTATTTGGTGTGTCGTCTAAAGTGTCTGCAATTGGTTCAAATGCAAAATCAACTGAATGTGCGTGTGTTTGTTCAAAAAGCATTCTTGATAATTTCATTTTTTTTCTTGCCGGTGATGCCTTGTACATAGGTGACTTGAATGGCGATTTAATACATGGGACTTCATTGGTGTCCTTCTAACAACATTCTGATTAGATGACAACTTGAAACCAGTTGTTCTCTTCTTTCTGGGCGGCACTAGTCTAATTTTTCTGCGCGTCATCTTTCTAAAATTAGTAAATTATCAAAATTATGTTTATGCCAAATAAAGTTATATGTGATTTATAGATTTATCTAACATTTTTCTCGGTATTGGGTGCAGCCAAGAGCATTTGTGCTTCCAGGCTACCATATTTATTTCGTGCATCCAGGCTACCCTAACTTAACAAACGGCCAACAGGTTGATATTTAGTAATTTTGGCCTGGCAACAAGCCATTATTGGATTCTTTATGAAGCAAGAATTGTAATAATACATGTTTGAATACTCAAAACGTTAATTTGAGCCCGTATTTGTAACAAAGGTACTGTGTTCGTCCAGTCTATCGCAACATTTTTGCGCAACTTTCATCGATGTCCGAATTCCTTTTGGAGTTACAGTAATAACTACGCTATACGGGAAGGCCATTCATGTATCATTATGATCGGAAAACAATGCCATACTGCAAGGGATACATCAACTTTACGAAACATAACTGTACAAGATGTAGTTTAAGCATTTACCTCAAATTTTCAAAAATGTTGCGTGTTTACGACGCAATGTTGAAAAAGTCCGTGCTACCATTTGGTCACGTGATTCGCGACCCTGTTACTGTGAATTATCGTTTAATATATCACGGTTTGGAGTTCAATTGTAAACAATAAGTTCACGAGCCTGGCGAGTGAAATTATTGTTTACAATTGAACGACAAACCGTGATATACTCGTATTATAGAAAATTCACAGTAAACGATGTTCTATTTCTATTCTAATACCCCTAAGATGCGAAAATAGTGCACACAACTGAACTATTCCGCATTGCTTTGCTTATTATCCTAACGTTGCAAATATTACAGTGATATATCGTTGAATATAGCGAAATATTTTAAACTAGGCTATATAGCGCGGGTGTATTAGAATAGTAAATAACACAATTTTAATGTTTTTTATCAGAATACCTTAAATGTTAATTACATATAGAATAAATGACCATTTTTAAGAGCACACTTTACTATTATTTAATAAATTAGTAACAGTAATAAAATAAGAACAGTATACATATTCAAAACAGTACAACAATACACGTTCGATCCATGGATAATATGTTTGATAACACGAAAAACTTTGTCAGCGGATATATATTTGGTAATTTCATTAAATGTACAAGTTGTTTTCAGAAGTTCATAACTTCTTCATTTATAAACGGATTTTAGTCATTTTTACATCCAGATAAACTACATAGCATATGCTTTAAAGACACATGAACGAAGATAATATCTTTAAAGAAATTAATAAAAAATAGTTTGGGGGCCAGGTGTTTCGCATGTGATGTATATATAGCGTCTTATAACCTTCCCAATTTTTGCCCGATTTTAATTATCCTTACAGCTTTAGAGGGTAGTTATCTTCAGCCAAATAAATATATATAAAGTTCTTCAGATCAAAGCTGTTTTTTGATAATTCCGAGTGGGGGCTATGTGTTTTTCTCCATCAAAATAGGTCGAATTTGTGATTATGATATATGTATGTGTTGCATTCATTAAATCACTTATTTCGCGTCTTAATTTAAATATCTTTAAATATATTTACTGTGTTAGAAAGTACATGGTCGACGCTTTCTAATGATATATATGTTTACTATTTCTATTAAATAATAAAGAAGTTATTTTGGAGGCCAGGTTGGCTTTTTTCTTTACTACACATATAGGAGGAGACCAACATATAAACTCATCTAGACTATATCTCGAAGCCGAAAAGTCGCAAACCCGAAAAGTCGGAAAGTCGCAAACCCGAAAAGTCGAAGAGTCGCAAACTCGAGATTTTAGACGACATTTCGTGGCGACTTTAGGGGATTGCGAATTTTCGCCTTCGAATTTTTGCCTTGTATTAACAGGGCGAAAAGTCGCAAAGTCGAAATGACCGCATCCGTCTTCCATAATATCATGTTCCCTGGACTATTTCAGACTGGGTTTTACAGCTCGGACCTGCAACATTCGGCACATATGACAAATATCAGTACGCCGTTGTCAGTGACAACCTCAGAGAAACACTGTTTGTGATATCCCGAGACCCGGATGTATTCAAGAAAGACTATGACCAATAAATGCTGTTTCTTACAAGGTCAAGGGTTCACGAGCTTTTATAACAAACCCGTGTTGACGCATCACGGAATGGACTGTGCATATAACGGTGACCATCAATAACTTGTTTTTCAAGACAAATCATTTCATTGAAAATCATGTGTATGTAATATATCAGCACGTCATTAATTTTATTAATTCCTATGATTGTTCTGTCGCCATCTTAAATATATTGGAAAACAATAAATGGCCCCCATATCCCAAATTGTGCAGTTCGTCATTCTCTAACATTGTATCAAGTTTCATTCTTCAGTGCAAAAACCACTACCCTTCCACTACCCTTCCACTACCCTTCGACATGATTCATAATTATATATGGACAACTATCAAGTTATGTTTTCATAATACAATGAAATTTATATCAACTAAATGTGTTATAAAATGGTGTTGTGGCCTCCTTTATGTTCAGCAGTTCGTGTTTTATATTTATATTTTTGAATATATGACCGTCTTTTACATCACAAAGCTACCGTTCTTTACATCATAAAGCTGGATAAGCCAAAGCTGGGTAAGAAAAAGGTGGATAAGCCAAAACTGGGTAAGCCAAAGCTGGATAAGCCAAAGCAAGCCAAAGCTGGATAAGCCAAAGCAAGTCAAAGATGGATAAACCAAGGCTAGGTAAGCCAAAGCTGGGTAAGCCAAAGCTAGATAAGTCAAAGCTGGGAGAGCCAAAACTGGATAAGCCAAAGCAAGCCAAAGCTGGATAAGCCAAAGCCAGCCAAAGCTGGATAAGCAAAAGCTGGATAAGCCAAAGCAAGCCAAAGCTGGGTAAGCCAAAGATGGGTAAGCCAAAGCTGGGTAAGCCAAAGCTGGGTAAGCTGGGAGCTGAAATAATGCCGTATTATAAGTCAATGGATCCTAACAACGCGACCATCTAAGCAACTAGACTTAATACTGATATTTCTTACCAGGTTTCACCAAAATGTGTCGAAAAGTTAACAAGGAGTAGTCCGCAGAAGAAAGTATGACATACATACGAAAGTGTGCCGTACGTATGGACGGACATGGAAAACACTATATCCTTACATCCACCATCTTCCATATATGGCGGGGCATAATACAATAACGCGTACTACTATAGAATACAACCAAAGAGGTCACTGACCTATAAAAATACTATACTATGTTTCCGTTGCATGTTGATTCCCGGAATTCCGTAACTGAATAAGTGATTTTCAGGTAAGTTAATCCATGCGTTGGGAACTAGATGGCTCTTTAAATGTAGCGTTATGCTGAGAGTAGACCTTCTTTCTCACGCATGCCAAACATGTTTATGTCTCAGATATGCCAGACAGGTTCAAACCTCACGCCTGATGGACAGGTTCAAATATCAAGCATGCCGGATAGTATTTTCAATCCCGGTTGTCAGAGGTCATCCTCAGACCTCGATACTTGTCTATGGGCGGATATTTAATTAACCTTTCCGGCAGGTGCGAAAGAGTCCACCGTGTATGGTATAACTAATTTCATAGAATTACCAGATGTCATAATGCATTTAGTTTCGAAGAAATGTGCTCAGGAACGAGACCTTAATTGTCGCACATAGCTTTAATTAAATCATCCCTGTATCTAGGTTTTACAAGTAGGATAAAGCAACATAACCTGTCAAGACAGAGTGACCGCCCTAACGTTATATCGATCAATCTTTCTAGGGATAAGGCCATTCAGCCTATCGTTATATCGATCAATCTTTCTAGGTATAAGGCCATTCAGCCTATCGTTATATCGAGCAATCTTTCTAGGGATAAGGCCATTCAGTATAACGTTATATCGATCAATCTTTCTAGGGATAAGGCCATTCAGTATAACGTTATATCGATCAATCTTTCTAGGGATAAGGCCATTCAGTATAACGTTATATCGATCAATCTTTCTAGGTATAAGGCCATTCAGTATAACGTTATATCGAGCAATCTTTCTAGGGATAAGGCCATTCAGTATAACGTTATATCGATCAATCTTTCTAGGCATCAGACCATTCAGTATAACGTTATATCGAGACATCTTTCTAGGGATAAGGCCATTCAGTATAACGTTATATCGATCAGTCTTACTAGTGATAAGGCCATTCAGCCTATCGTTATATCGATCAATCTTTATAGGGAAAAGGCCATTCAGTATAACGTTATATCGATCAATCTGTCTAGGGATAAGGCCATCATTCAGTCTAACGTTATATCGATCAATCTGTCTAGGGATAAGGTCATCATTCAGTCCAACGTTATATCGATCAATCTGTCTAGGGATAAGGCCATTATTCAGTCTAACGTTAAATCGATCATTCTGTCTAGGGATAAGGCCATTCAGCCTAACGTTATATCGACAATCTTTCTAGGGATAAGGCCATTCAGCCTATCGTTATATCGATCAATCTTTCTAGGGATAAGGCGATTCAGTATAACGTTATATCGATCAATCTTCCTAGGGATAAGGTCATTTAGTCTAACGTTATATCGATCAATCTGTCTAGGGATAAGGCCATTCAGTCTAACGTTATATCGATCAATCTTTCTAGGGATAAGGCCATTCAGTATAACGTTATATCGATCAATCTTTCTAGGGATCAGACCATTCAGTATAACGTTATATCGATCAAACTTTCTAGGGATAAGACCATTCAGTCTAACGCTATATCGATCAATCTTTCTAGGGATAAGGCCATTCAGTCTAGTGTTATATCGATCAATCTTTCTAGGTATAAGGCCATTCAGTATAACGTTATATCGATCAATCTTTCTAGGGATAAGACCATTCAGTATAACGTTATATCGATCAATCTTTCTAGGGATAAGACCATTCAGTATAACGTTATATCGATCAATCTTTCTAGGGATAAGACCATCCAGTCTAACGTTATATCGATCAATCTTTTTAGGGATAAGGCCATTCAGTATAACGTTATATCGATCAATCTGTCTAGGGATAAAGCCATTCAGTCTAACGTTATATCGATCAATCTTTCTAGGGATAAGGCCATTCAGTATAACGTTATATCGATCAATCTTTCTAGGGATAAGGCCATTCAGTATAACGTTATATCGATCAATCTTTCTAGGGATAAGATCATTCAGTATAACGTTATATCGATCAATTTTTCTAGGGATAAGACCATTCAGTATAACGTTATATCGATCAATCATTCTAGGGATAAGGCCAATCAGTCTAACGTTATATCGATCAATCTTTCTAGGGATCAGACCATTCAGTATAACGTTATATCGATCAATCTTTCTAGGGATAAGACCATTCAGTATAACGTTATATCGATCAATCTTTCTAGGGATAAGACCATTCAGTATAACGTTATATCGATCAATATTTCTAGGGATAAGACCATTCAGTATAACGTTATATCGATCAATCTTTCTAGGGATAAGACCATTCAGTCATTCAGTATAACGTTATATCGATCAATCTTTCTAGGGATAAGACCATTCAGTATAACGTTAGATTGAACATATCAATAGATCTAACGTACAATTAAACATAAAGTATACTCAGTAAACTACATACACTCCACACTACTGTAATTTATTTCTTAAAAAATCGATGAAAACTTAATTAAAAGAAAGGTGAAGCACACTCCTAACATATTCGGTTCATCGACGAAGATATATAATTTATGGACCATATTTAGATTTTGTTCACTTTTAAAAGTACTGTACTTGAAAAAACCCATTGCAATTGTTACAATACACACATGCATTAACTTTTTATTACGAATATGAAATCCATACTATTAAAGATTTATTACAGTGTTCAAGTTTATTTTGTCGTTCTTAAAATATTTCGAGGAGTATATAAACAGGACAGGATGATTAGTTTATTCCACTGAATTATATATATCAACACATTAATAAACATGACCACATTTTATTGCAAACAAGCATTACCAAACAAATGTTTTCTTTGCTTAACTATAATGAACACAGTTGGAATGCAAAAACAAAAATACATTAAAAATCCAACATCTATTAAATTAATAATTGTTTAAACCGTAATACGTCTTCATCAAAATTTGGCCAATTTCGTTTTTACAAGCACTTTACATTGAGTACAACATAAATTAGCACTTAGTACCCCGACTATGTAAATATTCAAACAACACATTTAATTAACAATTTGCAATACACTTTTCAACATTTCACACATATCGTATACTAGAATTCCAGTATCACATATCGTATAGTCATCAACAAATGCAAACATTCAGAAGCAAAAACAAAAGAAGAAATTTTGGAAAAACAACTTGCCATTATATTACATGCTAGTAACGCATATGCGTTTAAACATATGTATGGAACTTATACACTCTACATGTGAGCAAATCACGATGTATACACACACTACCACCCACCCACGGCCCCGGGGACCACCCAAGGGACCACACTAACACCACCCCGGGGACCAAACACCGTCGAAGTTCTTCGGATCCCCAACCTCCGTCTCTGGTAGAAAATGAGCAGGTACCATGGACTGACGATATATTTCAAGTCGGGATTTCATCTTCGCTACCACTTGCGGATTATTTTCGGAAATGTCGAAATGTTCAGTTGGATCATCTGAAAAATGTATACATGCAAACAAAATAATAACCAATTAAACATTAGGCATTACGCATGCTTACACTGTCCTCTTTTTAGTTTTAAGATTGTATTACCATAAAATGTGCATGATTGCATGTTTTACCGTTAGCAAAAGTTGTTTATCTTCAACTAAATTCATCTTTCCACAGTTGCAACATACAGTAAAAAAAGTAACACTGCAATTATGAGTGTGAATTCGGGGACCGGTAGACTATACTGAATAAATTGGAAACCGATTATCGAAGGAGGGTTGCTAGACTATAAAATAGGTTGCCAAGGTTGAAAACACCAAAACACCATTTGGACATTTTAGCAAAAACATTCTAATTCGAAGTTCAGTTGTATATGCCCTTGTGTACGTACTTTATGTACTTGTAGATAATTATGTATTTAGTTGTTCTTTACTTGTGTATACACGTGCATATGTGCCTGCATATATACCTGTATAACTATGTATGCAGTTGTACTTTACATATATTTACACTTCCATATGTACCCGCATATGTACCTGTATAACTATGTATGTAGTTGTACTTTACATGTGTATACACTTGCATATGTACCTGTATAATTATGTATTTATTTGTACTTTACATGTGTATACACTTGCATATGTACCTGCATATGTACCTGTATAACTATGTATTTAGTTGTAAATTACATGTGTATAAAATTGCATATGTACCTGTATATGTACCTGTATAATTATGTATTTAGTTGTACTTTACATGTGTATACACTTGCATATGTACCTGCATATGTACCTGTATATCTATGTATGTAGTTGTACTTTACATGTAAATATACTTGCATATGTACCTGTATATGTACCTGTATAATTATGTATTTAGTTGTACTTTACATGTGTATACACTTGCATATGTACCTGCATATGTACCTGTATAACTATGTATGTAGTTGTACTTTACATGTGTATACACTTGCATATGTACCTGTATAATTATGTATTTATTTGTACTTTACATGTGTATACACTTGCATATGTACCTGCATATGTACCTGTATACCTATGTATGTAGTTGTACTTTACATGTGTATACACTTGCATATGTACCTGTATATGTACCTGTATAATTATGTATTTAGTTGTACTTTACATGTGTATACACTTGCATATGTACCTGTATATGAACCTGTATAATTATATATGTGTAATTTACATGCGTATACACTTGCATATGTACCTGTATATGTCCCTGTATACTTATGTATTTAGTTGTACTTTACATGTGTATACACTTGTATATGTACCTGTATATGTACATGTATAATTATATATGTGTACTGTACATATGTATAAACTTGCATATGTACCTGTATATGTACCTGTATACTGATGTATTTAGTTGTACTTTACATGTGTATACACTTGCATATGTACCTGTATATGTACCAGTATAATTATATCTGTGTTCTGTTTATTTGTATAAAATTGCATATGCACCTGTATAGTTATGTATTTAGTTGTACTTCACATGTGTATACACTTGCATATGTACCTGTATATGAATCTGTATAATTATGTATTTAGTTCTACTTTACATGTGTAAACACTTGCATATGTACCTGTATATGTACCTGTATAATTATATCTGTGTGCTGTTTATTTGTATAAACTTGCCTATGCACCTATATACCTACCTGTATAATTATGTATTTAGTTGGACTTTACATGTGTATACACTTGCATATGTACCTGTATATGTACCTGTATAATTATGTATGTGTGCTGTACATATGTATAAACTTGCGCATGCACCTGTACATGTACCTGTGCACAAATGTATTTAGTTGTATTTTACATGTGTATACACTTGCATATGTACTTGTATATGTACCTGTATAATTATGTATTTAGTTGTACTTCACATGTGTATACACTTGCATATGTACCTGTATATGTACCTGTATAACTATGTATTTAATTGTGTTTTACATGTGTAAACACTTGCATATGTACTTATATATGTACCTGTATAATTAT
This sequence comes from Cyrtodaria siliqua, assembly GCA_037043455.1. Taxonomy (NCBI): domain Eukaryota; kingdom Metazoa; phylum Mollusca; class Bivalvia; order Adapedonta; family Hiatellidae; genus Cyrtodaria; species Cyrtodaria siliqua. The sequence continues at coordinate 7,417 of JAWPHD010007544.1, read as the reverse complement.
GTACTTAGTTGTACTTAACATATGTATACACTTTCATATGTACCTGTATATGTACCTGTATAATTATATATGTGTGCTGTATATATGTGTAAAATTGCATATGAACCTGTATAGTTCTGTATTTAGTTGTACTTCACATGTGTATACACTTGCATATGTACCTGGATATGAATCTGTAGTAATTATGTATTTTAGTTGTACTTAACATGTGTAACACACTTGCATATGTACCTGTATATGTATCTGTACTAATTATATATGTGTGCTGTTTATGTGTATACCTGTATAATTATGTATTTAGTTGTACTTTACATGTGTAAACACTTGCATATTTACCTTAAATGTACTTGTATACATTATATCTGTGTGCTGTTTATTTGTATAAACCTGCATATGCACATGTATACATCACTATGTATGTAGTTGTAAATTACATGTGTATAAAATTGCATATGTACTCTGTATATGTACCTGTATAACTATGTATTTAGTTGTACTTTACATGTGGTATTACACTTACATATGTACCTGTATATGGCTACCTGTGTACCAATGTATTTAGTTGTATTTTACATGTGTATACACTTGCATATGTACTTGTATATGTACCTATATAATTATGTACTTAGTTGTACTTTACATGTGTATACACTTGCATATGTACCTGTATATGTACCTGTATAATTATATATGTGTGCTGTATCTATGTAATACACTTGCATATGTGCTTGTATATGTACATTTTATAATTATGTACTTAGTTGTACTTTACATGTGTATACATTTGCATATGTACCTATATGTACCTGGTATACATTATATGTGTGCTGTACATATGTACTACTCATCTTGCGCATTGCACCTGTACATTTAACTGTGCACAAATGTATTTAGTTGTATTTTACATGTGTATACACTTGCATATGGACTTGTATATGTACCTGGTATAATTATCTACTAAGTTGTACTTTACATGTGTATACACTTGCATATGGACTTGTATATTGTACCCTGTATAATTATCTACTAAGTTGTACTTTACATGTGTATACACTTGCATATGTATCTTTATATGTACCTGGTATACTTATATATTAGTGCTGTATATATGTATACAACTTGCATATGCACCTGTATAAATTATGTATTTAGTTGTATTTTACATGTGTATACACTTGCATATGAACTTGTATATGTACCTGTATAATTATTCTGTACTTAGTTGTACTTTACATGTGTATATACTTGCATATGTACCTGTATATGAACCTGTATAATTATTATATATGTGTACTTTGCATGCGTATACACTTGCATATGTACCTGTATATATCCTTGTATACTTATGTATTCTAGTTGTACTTTACATAGTGTATACCACTTGTATATGTACCTGTTATATGTACCTGTATAATTAGATATGTGTGCTGTATATATGTATATTAAACTTGCGCATACACCTGTACATGTACCTGTGTACAAATGTATTTAGTTGTAATTTACATGTGTATACACTTGCATATGTACTTGTATACATGTATGTACCTGTATAATTTATGTACTTAGTTGTACTTTACATGTTTTACACTTGCATATGTACCTGTAAATGTACCTGTATAATAATATATTGTGTTCTGTATATATCTTTAAACTTGATATGCACCTGTATAATATTTGTACCTGTATAATTATGTATTTAGTTGTAGCTTCACATGTGTATACACTTGCATATGTACCTTGTATATGTACCTGTATAGTTTATGTATTTAGTTGTACTTTACATGTGTATACACTTGAATGTGAACCTGTATATGTACCTGTATAATTATATATTGGTTGTGCTGTATATATGTATATAAACTTGCGCATACACCTGTACATGTACCTGTGTACAAATGTATTTAGTTGTAATTTACATGTGTATAACACTTGCATATGTACTTGTATACATGTATGTACCTGTATATATTATGTACTTAGTTGTACTTTACATGTTTTACACTTGCATATGTACCTGTATTATGTACCTGTATAAATTATATTATGTGTTCTGTATATATGTTAAAAACTTGATATGCACCTGTATAATATTTGTACCTGTATACTTATGTATTTAGTTGTACTTCACATGTGTATACACTTGCATATGTACCTGTATATGTACCTGTATAGTTATGTATTTAGTTGTACTTTACATGTGTATACACTTGAATGTGTACCTGTATATGTACCTGTATAATTATTATATGTGTTCTGTATATATGTTTTAAACTTGCATATGCACCTGTATAATATTTGTACCTGTATAATTATGTATTTAGTTGTACTTCACATGTGTATGTACCGGTATATGTCCCTGTATACTTACGTATTTAGTTGTACTTTACATGTGTATACACTTGTATATTTACCTGAATATGTACCTGTATAATTATATGTGTGTGCTGTACATATGTATACAAACTTGCATATGCACCTGTATATTGTACCTGTTTACTTATGTATTTTATACTCGCATAGCTCACTAACAACAACAACGGTGAGAGGAGAGAAAAAAGAAAACAATAAAGAAAGTAGCTAAACAAAAAAAAAAAGTAATTGTCAGTGAGCTATGCGAGTATAATACATAATAAGTATAACAGGTACATATACAGGTGCATATGCAAGTTTATACATATGTACAGCACACACATATAATTATACAGGTACAATATTCAGGTAAATATACAAGTGTATACACATGTAAAGTACAAACTAAATACGTAAGTATACAGGGACATATACCCGGTACATACACAATGTGAAGTACAAACTAAATACATAATTATACAGGTACAAATATTATACAGGTGCATATGCAAGTTTAAACATATATACAGAACACATATATAATTATAACAGGTACACTATACAGGTACACATTCAAGTGTATACACATGTAAACGTACAACTAAATACATAACTATACCAGGTACATATACAGGTACATATGCAAGTGTATACACATGTGAAGTACAACTAAATACATAAGTATACAGGTACAAATATTATACAGGTGCATATCAAGTTTTAACATATATTACAGAACACATATAATAATTATACAGGTACATATACAGGCTACATTATGCAAGTGTAAAACATGTAAAGTTACAACTAAGTACCATAATTATACAGGTACATACATGTATATACCAAGTACATATGCAAGTGTATACACATGTAAATTACAACTAAATACATTTTGTACACAGGTACATGTACTAGGTGTATGCGCAAGTTTATACATATATACAGCACACATATATAATTATAACAGGGTACACTATACAGGTTCACATTCAAGTGTATACACATGTACAAGTACAACTAAATACATAACTATCATACAGGTACATATACAGGTACATATGCAAGTTGTATATACACATGTGAAGTACAACTAAATACATAATTATACAGGTACAAAATATTTACTACAGGTGCATATCAAGTTTAAGATATACTACAGAACACATATATCTATTATACAGCGTACATTTTACAGGTACATATGCAAGTGTAAAAACATGTAAAGTACAACTAAGTACATAATTATTACAGGTACAGTACATGTATACAAGTACATATGCAAGTGTATAACACATGTAAATTACAACTAAATACATTTGTACACAGGTACATGTACAGGTGTATGCGCAAGTTTATACATATATATACAGCACACATATCTAATTATACAGGTACACTATACAGGTACATATACAAGTGTATACATATGTAAGAGTACAACCTAAATACATAAGTATACCAAGGATATATACAGGTACATATGCAAGTGTATACGCATGCAAAGTACACATATATTAATTATACAGGTTCATATACAGTGTACATATGCAAGTATAATTACACATGTAAAGTACAACTAAGTACATATAATTATACAGGTACATATACAAGTTCATATGCAAGTGTATACACATGTAAAATACAACTAAATACATAATTATACAGTGACATGTGCATAGTTGCAAGTTTATACATATATACAGCACTAATATAATAAGTTATATCAGGTACATATAAAGGATACATATGCAAGTGTATACCACATGTACAAGTACAACTTAGTAGACTAATTATACAGGTACATATACACAGTCCATATGCAAGTGTATACACACCGATGTAAAGTACAACTTAGTAGCATAATTTATACAGGGTACATATACAAGTCCATATGCAAGTTGTATACACATGTAAAAATACAACTAAATACATTTGTGCACAGTTAAAATGTACAGGTGCATGCGCAAGATTATACATATGTACAGCACACATATATAATTATATATCAAGGTACACTATAGGTACATATGCAAATGTATACCACATGTAAAGTACAACCTAAGTACATAATTATAAAATGTAACATATACCAAGCACATATGCAAGTGTATACATAGATACAGCACACATAGTCATAATTATACCAGGGTACATATACAGGTACAATATGCAAGTGTATACACACTGTAAAGTACAACTAAGTACATAATTATATAGGTACATATACAAGTACATATGCCAAGTGTATACACATGTAAAAATACAACTAAATACATTGGTACACAGGTACATATACAGGGTACATATGTACAGTGTGTATACACATGTAAACGTACAACTAAAATACATAGTTATACAGGGTACATATACAGGTTACATATGCAATTTTTATACACATGTAATTTACAACTACATACATAGTATATACATGTGCATATGCAGTGGTTATACAAATAACACAGCACACAGATATAATTATACAAGTACATTTAAGGTAAATATGCAAGTGTTTACACACATGTAAAGTACAACTAAATACATAATTATACAGGTATACACATAAACAGCACAGCATATATAATTATACAGATACATATACAGGTACATATGCAAGTGTTTACACATGTTAAGTACTAACTAAATACATAATTATACATGATTCATATCCAGGTACATATGCAAGTGGTATACACATGTGAAGTACAACTAAATACATAACTATACAGGTTCATATGCAATTTTACACATATATACCAGCACACATATATAAATTATACAGGTACATATACAGGTACACTTATGTAAAGTGTATACATATGTTAAGTACAAACTAAGTACATAATTTATACAGGGTACACTATATCTAGTACATATGCAAGTGTTTACACATGTAAAAACACAATTAAATACATAGTTATTACAGCGGTACATATACAGGGTACATATGCAAGTGTATACACATGTGAAGTACAACTAAATACATAATTATACAGGTACATATACAGAGTACCATATGCAAGTGTATACACATGTAAAATACAACTAAATACATTTGTGCACAGGTACATGTACAGGTGCACTGCGCAAGTTTGATACATATGTACAGCACACATACATAATTATACAGGGTACATATACAGGTACATATGCAAGTGTATACACATGTAAAGTCCAACTAAATACATAATTATACGACAGGTAGGTATATAGGTTGCATAGGCAAGTTTATATACAAATAAACAGCACACAGATATAATTATCACCAGGTACATATACAGGCTACATATGCAAGTGTTTACACATGTAAAGTAGAACTAAATACATAATTATACAGATTTCATATACAGGTACATATGCAGAGTGTATACCACATGTGAAGTTACAACTAAATACATAACGTATACCAGGTGCATATGCAATTTTATACAAATAAAACAGAACACAGATATAATTATACTGCGTACATATACAGGTACATATGGCAAGTGTATACACATGTAAAGTACAAACTAAATACATCAGTATACAGGTACATTATACACGGTACATATGCAAGTTTGTATACATATGTACACGTACACCATATATAATGTATACCATGTACATATCAGGTACATGATACACTTAGTCAAGTGTATACACATGTAAAAGTACAACTAAATACATAAGTATACAGGGACACTATACAGGTACATATGCAAGTGTATACCGCATGTAAATTACACATATATAATTATACAGGGTTCATATACAGGTACATATGCACAGTGTATACACATGTAAAGTACAACTAAATACATAATTATACAGGTACATATACATGGTACATATGCAAGTGTATACACATGTAAAGTACAACTACATACATAGGTATACCAGGTCACATATGCAGGTACATATGCCAAGTGTATACACATGTAAAGTACAAATAAATACATAATTATACAGGTACATATGCAAGTGTATACACATGTAAAGTACAACTACATACATAGTTATACAGGTACATATGCAGGTACATATGCAAGTGTATACACATTAAACGTACAACTAAATACATAATTATACAGGTACATATACAGGTACCATATGCAAGTATATTTACATGTAAAGTACAACTACACATACATAGATATACAGGTACATCTATGCAGTGTACATATGCAAGTGTATACCACATGTAAAGTACAACTAAATACATAATTATACAGGTACATATACAGGGTACATATGCAATTTTTATACACATGTAATTTTACAACTAAATACATAGTTATACAGGTACATATGCAGGTAGCATATGCAAGTGTATACACATGTAAAAGTACAAATAAATACATAATTATACAGGTACATATGCAAGTGTATACACACATGTAAAGTACAACTACATACATAGTTATACAGGTACATATGCGGGTACATATGGAAGTGTAAATATATGTAAAGTACAACTGCATACATAGTTATACAGGTATATATGCAGGCACATATGCACGTGTATACACAAGTAAAGAACAACTAAATACATAATTATCTACAAGGTACATAAAGTACGTACACAAGGGCATATACAACTGGAACTTCGAATTAGAATGTTTTTGCTAAAATGTCCAAATTGGTGTTTTGGTGTTTTCAACCTTGGCAACCTATTTTATAGTCTACGCAACCCTCCTTCGATAATCGGTTTCCAATTTATTCAGTATAGTCTACCGGTCCCCGAATTCACACTCATAATTGCAGTGTTACTTTTTTTTACTGTATGTTGCAACTGTGGAAAGATGAATTTAGTTGAAGATAAACAACTTTTGCTAACGGTAAAACATGCAATCATGCACATTTTATGGTAATACAATCTTAGAAACTAAAAAGAGGACAGTGTAAGCATGCGTAATGCCTAATGTTTAATTGGTTATTATTTTGTTTGCATGTATACCATTTTTCAGGATGATCCAACTGAACATTTCGACATTTCCGAAAATAATCCGACAAGTGGGTAGCGAAGATGAAATCCCGACTTGAAATATATCGTCAGTCCATGGTACCTGCTCATTTTCTACCAGAG